>PVJA010006230.1:0-74397 GCA_004027025.1 Myocastor coypus
AAAAAAAAAACAGAAACTGGCTTTTCCAGCGGGAGGAAGCGATAAGGCAAATAAATGAGAATACAAAGTGTGTTCGCTTCTGATAAGTGCTGGGGAGGAGGAGGAAGCAAGCCAGAGAATGTGAAATAAAATAAATTGGGAGACCCACATTTTAGAGGGGTGGCCATACCAGAAGGCAGGCGCAGAGGTTGGACAGACATGGGGATTTAAGCAAAGGGCACCCCAGGCAAGAGGCAGGCAGGCCAGGGCTCCAGGTGCAGAGCCCGGCATGCCCGAGCAGGAGGCCCAGGTCTCTTCCCCTCGCCACATCACCCTTGCATCACCCTTGTAGACAGGTGGGAGGTGGTGTGCTGTGCCCAAGGTCACTCAGTTAATCATTGAGCAACCAGCCAAGCACCGCACCGCGGGAAAGGAGCACAGGGCTGGAGACAGGCAGACACACCCATGCCATCCCCTGTCCTCCTTGGAGGCTGGGGTCAGCAGCTCCTCCCTGACCCCAGGAGGGTTCCTGAGACTTGCCTCTGTTTCCTCTGGCTCTGCAGAAGCTCTCTTGACTCCACAGCCGAACTAGTCAAATGAGGGCAGCCAGCCTGGGCCTCCTGGGGGTGCTCAGTTATTCCCAGGATTTCAAAGGTGCTTAAGAGATTGTGAATACATCAGTGACTTATGTATCTGCTGGACTGGCAGAAAAGGGCACAGAGAAAATTTCTCAAAATTCGTGACAGTGAAGCTGAATGTGGTGGTGCACACCTGTAATCTCAGTGCTTGGGGACACTGAGGCAGGAGAACCACTGAAATTCCAGGCCAGCCTGAGTAACACAGCGAGACTCTGCCTCTAAAAGCACAGTAACAGGGGTTGGCGAGACACCTCAGGGGACTAAATCACCAGCTTAGGCAAGGTTAGGCTAGTGTAGGGACCACGGTTCCAGCCCCACCTCCAGGGCAGGCTGAGCCGGCCAGAGTCTGGGCGTAGTGGCATAGGCCTGTAACCCTAGGGCTGGGGAGGATGAAAGTCTGAGCTGTGTTGTGTGGACCTGCAATGACCAAATATGTAAAAATTAAAAACAGAAATAAATAAAAGCAATAGGCATCAGAAAAGTTCACGTGGGTCACGCAGGCATGCTGAGAGGATGATTGAGACTGGGCATGGTGGCATGTGCCTATAATCCCAGTGCTTGGGAGGCTAAAAACAGAATTACTGAGTCTGATCTACATAGTAAGACCTGTAGCCCCTGTCCTAAGTACAGAAAAAAAAAGTCACAAAAAAAATTTTTTTTTAAAAGTACAGTAACAAAAACTGAGACAGTCAACTCTCTCGATGACAGCTACACACACGCGCCAGTGCCTCCCCACCCAGCCCAAGGCCAGCACGGCGTTTGCTTTAGTCTGACATCTGACCATTATGAAGTGGCTTGCAATCAGCACAAAGGTAAGCAGCGTGGAGCAACACCACAAAACCAAGCCTGTGCCCGGAAACTCTGCTCTCACACTCATGATCTGCGAACTCAGGCTGTTAAGTACCCCCTGACCTTGGCTCTTCTGCGCGTCAAGCGGAGCTCAACTTCCTGTGGATGCTACATGGAGCAAACAGACCCCGGGCCCTGACTCAGTGCCCAACGCACATGGGACGGCTACTGCACTGAGAGATCACAGCCTGGCCCGAGGCCCACCTGTGGTGTGATCACTTCGCCGGACAGGACAGACCAGACCCACGTAAGCAAGTTCATGAGCCGTCCCGAAATGCCAGTGGCCACAGAGGTGAGGTAACCAGCAACTAGCCCCAGCTGATAATTTGCAACAGAAATGGATGTTTCTTAGTCAACCATCCTTTTTCTCTTTCTGGCGGTAGCATAGTTTGAATTAGCCAGTCTGGGAAAATCCGTGTGGTTTGCCCTTGCGGGACAAGGGACTGTGGTAGCCAGGGGTTCCTGAAGCCAATAAACCCATTCTCTGGGCAAAAGTCAGGCCCAGGCCCAGGCTTGGCACCCCCAACCAGGCATCCACACACAGTCTAGGCAGCCCGCGGGGTGATGACATCAGCTGGCCACCTCCTGACCTTGTCTGTCAGTCTGAGGCAGGTGGCTGGAGGTGGCATTGCCCAAGCAGGAAGGACAGGCAACAATGGACCGGGAAGAGATGGAGGCTGTGTGAGGCCATCTACATCTGCAGCTGCTGCAGGGGGCTCAAGCCCACAGGGCAGGAGCTCAAACCATGCCCTGTGCGCCTGAGGCAGGTCAGCCCCCACCTACCTGGCTACTGGTGGTTGCAGGTGACCCTGCAGGTGACCTTTCTCGGCTCATGGCTGCAGCCCAAGTCCTTGCTGAAACTCAACCTCAGTGTGGCCTGAGGACCCCACCTAAGCCTGATCCCTATCAAGGCCACACCACCTGGGACAGAGGGTGGCACTTGGACCTCACTTCTAGGGGCCACCATTTACCCATCATGGTGCCTGCCACAGTTGGGCTAGGGGATATTGCCAGTAGCCTGTATGTTGAAAGTCTCACCCTAGTTTGAGGTGCTACCTGGGACAGTAGAAGTGTTAAGAGGTGGAGCCTAGTTTTGCAGGGTACACACCTGTTACCTCAGCCCTCGAGAGGCTGAGGCAGGAGGACCACCACAAGTTTGAGCTCAATTTGGACTACATAGGGAATTCAAGGTCGAATTGCATAGAGAAACTCTGTCTTGGAAAAAAAAAAAAAAAAAGAGGTGGTCCCTAGTGGAGGTCAGAGGTCATAAAGGACATGTCCTCAAAGGAGACCATAGGACCCCCAAGTCCCTATTTTTCCCTCTTTCACACCTGGCAATAGGCCATGTTGTACTTGCATACCCAGAGCAAAGGGGCCAACTGTCCATGGACCCAAGTCTCCAAAACTAAGTCATGATAAATTTTCCTTCTTTTTAAATCCACTTCTCTTGGGTATTTGTTACAATGACCGGAAGCTGACCCACTCCGTCACCATAAAACAGCCCACCTTAGCCAGCACTGACTGCCCTGCAGTGCTGTGGGACAGGTGCGTGGGTGCCCCACCCGGCTTCCCCAGCATGCCTTGGGGACAGCAGAGAGGTCTGCCTTCTATGCAGAAGGGACAAACTGATGCAGTAAGACAGTGTGCCTAAGAGGACACACCCCCCAGCAAATGCCACCAAGTGCTGCCACTGTGGCTGGTGCTGGAGGAGACTGCATTCTGACACTCAGTGATATTCCCACTTCCCAGTGACACAGAAGCAAGAGCTAGCAGCCACACAGGCCCTGGAGAGGAGGCGCTGTGGGAGGGGGGCGGGGAGGCTCCCACCTGGGTGCGGGATGAGGGGGGCAGGAGAGGCTGCTGCAAGCCTGGAAGGCGCTATCAGCGTGGGGTGTGGGTGAGTCATCAAGTCAGACAGGCCCGCCGCGGAGCCCACAAAAGACGGATCCTCCCACCCGCGAGATCTGTTTGACTTCAGCAAAGTACAGGTTACAGTGATACTCCCCACACACCCACCTCCCGCTCCACAGGGGCAGGGAGGAGGAGCGGGGCACCAGGAGGTCCCTAGGATCCCGCACCTTTCCCGGCATTCTTCCCCGAAAGCAGGGCCCTATTCCTATCTACCACACTCGCTGCTGGGGACCATGCAAGAGCCAAAACTCCAAACTCACAGGTCAGGGAAACCCAGTGAGAACAGACCCCACCCTGTGTGAGGCTGACCTGCCTTGGCCTGAACTCTGCCTCAACCCAGCTGCAAGGAAAAGCATGCAGCTGCCTGGCAGAGGCTGAGCCCTTCAAGGGGCAGTGGCTACAGCAATGTCTTCCTTTTCTGCAAAACCAACCCATAGCCTCACACAAAGGTCTTCTGAGAACCTTGAACTCAGGCCACCTGTAAACCCCTGTGCTCTACCAGGGAACATGTTCTGTCTGGGGCTTGGGATGTGGATGTCTTTGGGGGCCACGCAACTGTCTGCTGCTCCAGTGTTCCAGGCTCACAGCCCACATTCCCTGGAAGGCCAGTAGTCCCCCCAGCCTGTACTGCTGCCCTCCCCAGAGCAGCCTCTCCTGCCCCCCACCACTTGCTGGTGATTGAGGCTCACTGTCCCAGATGCTACTCACCTCTGCATCTCCTCTCACAGACACTCTATGTCCCCTCTCCTCCTTGTTCTGCCTCAGCAACCCATTCCAGGCTGGTTTCAAGAAACAGTGTCCACAAAGCTTTCCCAGGGCAGCTCACCTAGCCAGGGCACCTCTCCTAGGCACCCCCGAGTCTCTGATCATCTGCATCACACTGCGTGATGAATAGCTATTTAATCATTTGTTTTCTGTAATGGGGACTCAAAGGCAAAGACTGAAGCTCATTCTCCTGCATCTGACCCAAAGCCTGACTTCAATGAGTACTTAGTAAGTGTGGATGGAAGAATGGATGGATGGATGACTGGATGGATGGGTGGATGACTGGATGGATGGGTGGATGGATGGATGGATGGATAACGGATGGATGGATGATGGGTAGGCAGATGGATGGGTGAATAGATGGATGACAGATGGATGGATAGATGGATGGATGATGGATAGATGGATGACAGATGGATGGATGGATGACTGGATAGGTGGATGATGGGTACATGGATAGATGGATAGATGGATGAAAGATGGATGGGTGGATAACAGATGGATGACTGGATAGGTGGATGATGGGTACATGGATATATGGATAGATGGATGAAGGATGGATGGATAACAGATAGACAGGTAGATGGACAGATGGACAGATGGGTGATGGATGGATGGAGAGAGGGATGGATGGTGTATAGATGGATGATTGAATGGGTAGATGGACTGGCAGGCAAACAGAAGGAAGGGAGAGAGAAAGGTGAACACCTTACTAAAAAGATTTGATCCATAAATACTTGTTTAGAGAAAGAAGGGAAGGAAGGAAGGAAGGAAGGAAGGAGAGAGGGAAGGAAGGAAGGAAGGAAGGAAGGGGATAGGGAAGGAGGAAGGCATGGAGGGGAGGAAGGGATGAAGGGAGAGAAGGAAAGGAGGGAAGGAGGGAAGGAGAGAAGGCGAGTGCTTGAATTGAGGCTATCACTGTGTTGGAAACAAATCAGCTAGGTGGTGGTGAACACGAAGAGGAAGCAAGCTGGCCTGGGCATGTGTGCACTAAGTCAAAGAGGAAAGTCTAGGCAGGCAGGCAGCTACAACCTCAACTCAACTGCCAGGAGGACTCCAGGAAGCACTAGGGCTGACCAGAGGCAGGACGACTCAGTGAGCTACTGAAACACCCCAGGCATCTTTCTGGGAAGGAGTGAGATGGTCACCACTCCCCCTGGGCCAAAATGTGACAACGGACACTGAGCAGAGCTCTAGGGACTTGAAGAGGCCCAGGGCTCGAAGGGGCCCAGGCTCCACCTCCCTCTGGCTTTTCACCTGACCCACGATGTGGCCTGGAGCTCTCGGGGGAGCCACAGGTCATGGCACCATGCTGTGGCACTGTGCGGGGAGGCTAACAGCTCCACTCCAAGGCCAAGCGAGTACCCATCTCCACTTCCTCACATACATGATTTTCCTATCAACTGTCACGTGAACAACATTCACCCCAACATCTGAAGTATGACAAATTTCCAACAGAAAGAAAAACTGAACAGTCATAGGTCTACCAAAATGGCTAAAATTAAAATTTAAAAGACTGACAAAAACAAACTGGTAAGGATGTGCAGCCAGGAGGAATCTCACACACTACTCCTGGGAGTGAGCGTGCAACCACTTCGGAAAACAGCACATCCTCCTCTACCAAAGCTCAGTCTACACACAGCAACGCCCAACGAGGGGTGGCCAACAAAATCTCCCTCACAGATTCCCGAAAAGCCATAGATGAGCGCATTCCTAGAAATACCAGTTCTAAGAGCCTCAGATACTTGTGTTTCCTGTTTCTGCTCCACCCTTACCCACCTCGCTGCAGTGTCATGGCTACTGAGGACAAATGCTTTCACCAGGATGTGGGGCTGGCTGCTCAAGCCACTCCTCTCCTCCCCTCCAGTCCACTGCCAAGCACGGCTGGCTGCACCGCTAGCTCCCCATCACTGCGTTCCCAGCACCCCTTTTCTGTCCCACTCCAAGCAGCCGAGCAGGATTTTCTGATGGAGGCAAAAGCCAAGATCACACATTCCTCTTCAGGCCCAGACCCGCCCGGCCACACGTGTGTCTGAACCGCACCGTCGCCCTGCACTGCTTCCTCCAGCAAACCCACGCTTCCCGCTGCCAAGTTCGCACCCCTGCGCGCTCGGCCTGGGAGTCCAAACAGACTCCAGCATGTCCAGAGTCGCGCCAGGACCCAGAAGTGCCTGGTAATTACGAAGTGAAATTCCTCTCCTTGTTTTGGAAGGGTGGAGGGAGGCTCAGGGCTCCCTCAAGGAAATCCTGACCATCCCCAAGAGCTGCCCTCAGATTGGGACCCTCCCAGGACACACCTAGGGACAAGTGGGGCTCCACATGTTTTGTGCGCTTGGAATCCCTTGGCAGCCTGGGGAACCTCTGCACCCCTTCTTAAGACCATTTTCTTATAGGTACAAATAAATTCATGGGAAATTGCAAAGCAAGTGAATCGCATCAAAAGATGATTATCTAAATTCATCGTAACATTTATAAGGCTAACAGATGTCAGCACTACTCTGGCACAGAGAAAGATAAACTCAAGGCACCTGTAGGAAAATGGATCCTCCTCGAGGCCATGATGCTAAGATATAAATCAGGCCCGCAGGCTTCAACATCGCATGGCTTCTCTCGTGTGAGAAGCTGTATACAGAAAGAGCAAAATAAAACACAGACGACAGGAAACAGGAAGACAGAGCTTTTGCAAACAGAAAGGGAGCCAAAGGAGGGAGGAAGGCAGGAGGGAGGGAAAGAGGGATCTAAAACCATGAAGACGCTTGAGTCGGGGAACAACTCCCCATGACGACTGTAATCGCTAAGTACTGCAAACATGCACTAATAAAACAAATGCTCCTTGAATAAACTTAAAAAAAAAAAAAAGACTAGCAGATGTGTTCCTCATTGATCCATTAAACAAAGAGAACCAGCTGTAGGTCTAATAACTACCAGGGCTAGGGAGTAGCGGCAGAGATGCTAAATTGTAGCTCCAGCTCAGTGACTATCAAGATGTCTTTTGCTCCCCTCTTCCCTTTGCACCTAAATGTACAGAACTCATTCCAAGGACCCAAGGATGAGAACCCCCAGTAGTTTGGCGCTTTCTTTTCAGGCCCTTTGCTTCATTCCTGAACAAGGAAGGCTTCTTGCACCTGGGAACAGGAACACAGACTCAAGATACTGTAAACCAGTGGTTCTCAATCTTTCTAAGGCCGTGACCCCGCAATATAGTTCTTCATGTTGCGGTGACCCCAAACCAAAAAATAAATTTGGTGGCTACTTCAAAACTGTAATTTTTCTACTGTTATGATTTCCGATGGCTTTATGCGACCCCTGTGTTTGGTTGTTCGACCCCTGCCAGGGTCGAGACCCAAGGGTTGAGAACCGCCACATAAACCGTAAACCGATGTTTACGCTATCAGCAGTATTCTGATAGCGAGAAGTTGGGACCAGCCCCAGCACTGATGGATAAGCGAAGGGGCACACACGTGTGTGCACATGCACACATGCACATACATGTGTGCATATGCATGAATACAGACACTCCCAGTGGATGACCAGCCTTACAAAGGAAGGAAATTCTGACACATGGTATACACAAATGCACCTTGAGGACATTTAGTAAGTGACCTCAGGTAGTGACACAAGGACAACTCCTTTATTTTTTTTTTTTTATTTTTTTTTTTATTTTTTTTAAAATTTATTTTAGTTTATTTTATTTTTCTTGTTTCAGAACCTTTGTCTGTTTATTCACTCATTTTTATGGCCGGCTCAGCCCGCCCCCAGGGCAGGGCTAGCGCAGCATGTGGTGCCAGGGATCGAACTGCAGTCCCTGAAGCTGCCCGAGCCTTCCCAAGCAGGTGCTCTGGACCACTGAGCCATCCCGCCGGGCCCAAACTCCTTTATGATCCTACTCAATGGGACAACCTAGAGTAGTCAGGCCCTCAGAGACAGATGCAGCACAGTGGACGATGGGGTGGAGGGGGGAGACTGGGGATGGTGGGGATGTTTCCAGGGTACTGTGAGAATATGCAACAAAACACCAACCCCTCCCATGGCCAAGATGCTTAACCTTACATTCTGTACACTGGAACTTGAGATTGATTTTCAATGTAAATAAGCATCGCTCCCCTGCAGAGTGTGTGGCTAGAGCAGCCAGTGTGCAGCGGGGTAGAGAACTCAAGTGCTCCGGTAGCTGGTCTTGGAGACCTGCTGCACCGCATGCAAACTGGGCCACTCTAGGCAAGTCACTTCACTTCGCTGACCTCAGTTTACACCTCTGAGAGCCACGGTCACTGCTGCGGCTGCCATGTACTGGGCAAGCACAATGAGCCCAGAGGGTGATAAGTATGTGTAAACACCATGTCACCGGGACTTCCGGGTGATCCCGTGGCATTGGTTGAACTGTGGCTAGCACCTTCCTGGTGATTTCCTTGTTGCTAACATACCCAAGAGTACTGGCTGAGACATAACTGGGCCAGGCTGGTCAAAGGGCCCAGGCTCCAGTTTCCTCTGCATCTGTCTCTCCCTCCACCTTCGGAAAGAGAGGCATCATCTTTGCTTCAGGTCCCATGTGGTCCAGAGCTCTCCAGAGAAGCCCTCTACAAATCCTTCCTGAAGGGACTAGAAGGGTTGAGTTCAGTGAAGCCCATGGTGATGTCTGGTATGAATGGACCTTCTCCTTTTAGTCTCCAGACCAGGTCTGTCACAGGCCAGTGTCTCCAGGAGCCACAAGGCAAGGAGGGACAGAGAAATTTTAAGTTTCCCCCAAGAGGTTATAAGCCTAGTCCATGCAGTCACACATACAACATGCTCCAGGGTCCAAGAGGCTCAAGTGTCCTTGATAGACAGGAAGGATCTCTGCCTTGCAAGAGACTGGCTGAGTAAAGCTTCAGGGTGACCTGCAGTGACTTGGGGTGCTTTCTTGAGTGGCTGCTTTTACCACCTGCCTCTGTGTGCCCTCAGAGGGACTGAAAACCTGTCTGGAAAATGACCATAGCACAGTCTGACAAATAGCATCTTCACTGTTTCCACCCACAATTCCATCCTTTTCCACCCAGAATCCCTTGAGGACACTGTGCCTGCTGGGATAGGGGGTCTGGCAGGGCCCTCAGTGAGGTACACATGGCCCAGCAGGCGGCCAGAGAACCTGCACCAGTCATGGGCTGAGTCAGGCCTACTTTGCAGCTGTGGGTTCTAGGTCCTTCTCTTCAGGACAGGGTGCCTGTGTCCTGTGTCCCCATCCAGGGCTGTCTGAGGTGGAACACAATGCCAGACAGTGGTTCCTCGATGGTGAGGAGGAAGGAGACCCAGGGACCAATCTCAATCGCATATGCAGGCCACACTGGCTGTGGGCATGGGCTAAAGATGCAGGAAGCTGCGCTCTGCAAAGGTTATGTGTGCGTGCATGCGTGCGTGTGTGTGTGTGTGTACGCACTCCAAATGTCAGGGGAAGGTCACAGCAAATTTATAATAAGGGGAACCTGGCAGGGCCAGTGACCCAGGGGTGGATGCTGGTATTATTGATTGCAGTAATGTTCTATTCATTTTGTTTTAAAAAGGCAATGTATTGCTTCTCGGCCTTTTGGCTAAGATCAAGTGTAAAAAGGCAATGCACATGGCCAATGAGATAGCTTAGCAGTCCAAAGCGCCTGCTTAGCCAAGCGCAGGGATTGTGGTTCAATCCCTGGCACCACATGTCATGCCAGCCCTGCCCCCTGGGGCACAATGGGCCAGCCACAAAAAAATTAAAATAAAAAATAAATAAAAAGGCAATGCAAAGAAGGTAAAATATTAATGGTCAGACCTGGGTGACAGAAAAGGGACTTTCTGACATCAGTCTTTGTCACCTTTGCTTTCTGCTCTCTGCATGCTTATTGAATAACCAGGAAATCATCCTGAATGTGATCGAGCAACATACCCCACTAATGACATATTTGAAGTTGTATGCGCTCTTCTGCATTTTAAAAGCTCATGAAGGCAAAGTATCCTGGCACAGAGCTCTCACTTCAGAGCATCTTCCTGCCAAAAACCCAGGGTCCAGCTGTGCCAGATCCTAGTTCCCAGGCCTCCAACGACTCCAAGCAGCCTGCTCACTCTCCAGGACAGGCCCTTGAGGTCCACCCGGGTCCTCCAGCCAGGGGAGCAGCATGATAGGATTGGCGTCCAGCAGGCTCTCCATCTGGATTCAATCCAGGTACCTGGCTGAGGACTCCACGCCTGGGGCCAACCCCCCAGCCACGGTCCAGGAACCTGTGACATCAGCATTGGCATCACCACCCAAGCTCCTGATTCACAACAGTGACACCACACTGCCACCGTGCTGCCGCAGTGGGCTGGTGGGATTCATGCTGGAGGCAGGCACTGGACCTCCTTCCTCTAAGGTGCTCTGACCAGGAGTGAGAGGATGGGAATTAAGTGGCAGTCTGCCAAGTCCAGATCACCTCTGAAGTTGTCCCCATGTCCCGCATGCTCACTCCCCTTCAAGTCCCCGGCACTTGATGGAACCAGAGGTCGCCTTTCCACAGAGATAGCCTCTCCGTGTAACTTCTGGCACCAGTGAAGAAAATGAAACCTTCAGGACCCTTCTTGCCCTCTCCTGGCCTCACCTAGTGGCCAAGGGAAGAATGATGTCCACCAGAAACCTAACTGGGCCCCAAACTGTAGCCATCGTGATATCTGAATTTGAGGTCTGCCACGAGCTCAGAAAGCATGGGTTCCCTGCCACCTCATCACCCCACATGTGCTTGCGAAGATGCAGTACCGGGATGAGGAACAGTGAAACCCCTCCAGCGAGGCTTTGGGAGAGAGGCTCCACACACTCAGCCTGTAGGCTCAGGGTCCAGATGTGAGCACCGTGCCCAGCTAACATGGCCCCATAGCAACTCTGCTTTCACTTCCTCTTCTGGAAGTGACACTCTCTTGTGCAGCCCTGTCCTTCCAAGGATGAGTGGTGACATTTGGGGGAGGCGCTTGACCTCTGCAGTAGCCATCTGACAAAGCCCAGCGACTGGTGGGGGCAGCTGGCATTTGCGTTCAGGGAGGGTGGTGAGTGTGGAGCCACCAGATGACTGAAACCTCTGTTGTCTTCCTGCCACTGCCAACCATCACCATAGGAACCACATCCTGCTGCTACCATGGCAACCGTGCAGTACCAACCACTCCACAAGCAACGATGCAGAGACCGCTCAGGAAGCCTGCTGCAAGGTCTTGCGGCTGAAGGGTCCTGCAGTCCCCAGGTTCAGGGACCAGGAAGTGACAGACAAAGCCTCCCAAAGTGATTCACTTCTTGGTTGAAAAGCCCTCCTTCTGCTCCTGAAGCATTAATTTATGCCAAAATTACATCCTTGCTAAAGAATGTCCCCGTTCCTGCGCTACAAAAATCACTGGGTCAAAATGCCTCAGAGTTGGGAGTGCTGGGAGGTGGGTCATTTTCTGGTACATGCCAGGACTGAATTCAGGAAGGCTCGACACCCAGAGCACGGGGCTCCCCACAGTGAAGCACACGGCCGGCTCTGGCTGCTCCTGCATCAGGCCAGACGTCCAGCCTCACAGCACCACCTGTGAATCATGCCTCCCACTTCCTAATCACATTGCAAGGAGCAGTGATGTGCAGAGAGGGCCCACGACCTGCCCAGGGCCACACACCACGACTGGCCCGGCTGCCTCACCCTCTCACTTGCAGGTCCTGAGAAGCTCTAGTCCACTTCATTGAGCCCAGTGTAGAGCTCTGCCTTCAGCCCCCGCTTCCTTGTAACAGCCAATGCTGAGCTTTAATAAGCATTGTTTTAATAAACAGCTGTGGCCACTCCACAGAGATGGCTTACTCTGCACTTGGCACCACGGATACTTCCCGGGGGGGCATCTTGTTTCTGTCTCCCAGAGTCTATGGGGTGGGAGAGGTTTGCTGGAGGGTACAATGCAGACCAGAGGCAGTCGTGGGGCTTCCGCCTGGCCAGCAGGGCTCAGGGTGTGGCTCTCGGCCACCCCACACTGCACCAGCCGGAACACGGTACCACTCTCACACCCTGGAGAGACCTCTCAAGGCCCCCATCATCTGTGCTGTGCCCACCACCCCATCGAGCTGTTGGTGATGGCCCGCTTGGCTACCCTAGGGTAGTAGTGTCACCACCCATGGCTGTGTCCCTGCGTCCTGGCCACAGTGCCAGCACCATGATAGCTTTAGGTAGCGGGAGGGCTCCCTGAATGTCTGCGGCGGGTGTGTCCCATGCAGCTATGTGAAACTGCCATTCCGTAGGCGACAAGCGGCCACATGCCACATACGGCTTATCCTCGTCTTGGCTCCACAACAACCTCACCACACGGATCGGGAACCCGAGACATGGACAGATTAAGACACCAGCTGAGGTCAGGAAGACGAAGTAGGGAGGTGGGAGGAGCCAACCTGCCTCTACCTGGCTTCCTCCGCCACACCCGCACGGACTCCCCACTTGTCTTCGGCACAGGTGGCCTGGCTGGGACATGACAGCACCGAGCACAGAACACACAGCCTGCTTCCTCTGTTGTCCCAGAGCTGAGCGAGGGACCAGGACTTCCCTGGGGTGGCCCAAGCCCTGTTCTGGAACTGAAGCAGGTGCCTCCATGGTGAGGCTGGCATTGCAGGGATTTTATATTTTTAAATCAACACCAACAGACACAGGAAGTGGGCAGGCAGGGGCTTCACTGGTCAGAGCCTTACCTCGCTACTATGTGGGGTAGGACGCTCACTGCAATGGCACACGGCCAAGTGAGGCAGCCCAGGAGCCCACCAGAAATCCGGAATTCAGCATCTCCCAGGCCTGGGCTATGCTTACACCCAGACAGGTTGGGGGGCTCTGCATACCTTCTACCCACCTTGGAAAGGCCACAGTGGTCACTGACAATCTCCACACCTCAGTCCACTTCCCAACCCAGGCATCAACGAAGCCTGTCGAACCACAGAAACTGGGTCTTAGCAGGTGGCAGGTCACACTTGCAAAATGATGACAGATTTCTGTGCTCAGTGAGCTTCCGACCTCAGCAGCAGAGCCAGAGAGGAGAAATAAGGATGAGGTCACCACTAGGCCTGAGCCATGGAGGATCAAAACAGATGGGGACACCAAGCCCTACCCATGCCAGCCTTCTCCAGAGTGACACCCTCCCGCAGCTGTGGAACCCACCTCCACCGCTGCTTCAAGCCACAGTGGCGCAACGGGACCCCTGGCATTTGTTACGTCTGGGGCAAAATCCCACAGGTCCACTGGCATTCATTTTCCTAGAAAATCTTCGAATGCTCAAAGGTTCCCGGTACTGTGGCTGGAGGTCAACACTGAAAATAGATGTCTTAAGTCACTGCCAACTTTGTGCCATGCCTGTTCCTCTAAGCCTCCAGGGAATAGCCAACTCCAAAAATGGCATTCCCAAAGGATGGGATCACTTCCGACAGATGCCAGGAAAGCCTCGCTGCCACTCAGGAGCTCCTCTGGGGAAAGCATTTCCAGTCTGCCCCCTTTGAGAAGAGACTCCCAGGACATGGGGGTGGGGGGACTGCGAGGACACACGGACAGCTCGAGTGTGGCCCTCTCCCTCTCCTGAAGGGCCTGTTAGCTACTGCCAATCCAACACATGCAATGCAGAGCTAACATTAAAATTCAAGTAATACCTAAACAGGAAGCATGAAAAGCAACCAAATCCCCTTTATTAATTGGGTTCAATCTCACTCTCCCCCCCTCCCCCCACAATTACTCCTCCAGCCAGTACAGGGTGTGTTTCCTGGAAGTCCTTTTTCCAGGCATTTATACACAGATAACGAACACGCATTTGTGCTTTGGTATAACATGTCTCGCACTACAACAGGTCTCGGACCTCTTTTCATGACCGGGCACTTTGGATGCCTTCACTCTTTCTTGTTGCTGCAGCCTCTGAATCCACAGAAGAAAATGCTTCAAGATGTACTGGGCCTGTCTTAGCTGCGGAGCTGACAGCTGTCTTCTTTGTCACTCGGTCACCTTACACATCCCTGGGCAGGTCTCTGTGCACAGGCACCAGACACAGTAGTCACGAGCCAGCCTGGTCTCGGCCCAGAAAGAACCTGAGTGGGCACAAGCCCAGCAGCGATGCAGGAAGCACCTGCCACGGAGGAGATGCACCAGCCCAGAGGAGGGAAGGGCACCCTTCCTCTGATGGGGACATCGAGCTGCAGGTAGAGCTGGCCGAGCTGCAGGTAGAGCTGGCCGGGCAACACGGCCCAGGCACGGAGCAGGGCAAAGGCTGCCAAGCCTGGAGCACAACACTGAGGGCAGGGGGCAAGACCTAAGCAAGCATTGCTTTCATTTAGGAAAAGAAAGCTCTACATGCCTTCAACAGAGGCTGCTGGGGGGGCACTGGGTACTGCTGGAGACACAAGACCCGGTTGGTCCTGCGCAGCAAGAACCAGGTGAACCTGGTGCCAGAGGAGCACGGGCTGAGAGCACAGCCACAGGGAAGGGAGGGGAACGCAGGTCTGGGGAGGGGGTGGGGCAGAATTCACAAGTCTCTGCATGGAGAACAGCGAGGGTCAGCAGAACTGGTGGCCTGACAAGTCAGCCGAGAAGCAAACACAGGGAGGCAGGGCCACGGGCACCTTTGTCTGCACCCGTCAGGGTCTAACTGAGAGTCAGAGCCCCCTAAGTGTCTGAACAGAGGGACTTTAACCCATGCAAACAGCTACCTGGCAGAAGGCTGGAGAAGCCCAGCAGGTCAATAAAGCCACCCAGAGATTACGAACAGCAGGAAATAGCCACCACCCACAGGCCAGAGAGGCAGAGAGGAAGTGGCAGTACTGAAGCCTGGGGTTGGCACCACTGGCCAAACACAGACCCTGGGGAGATGCGGCTGCTGTCAGGGCTCCACGGAGAAGAGCAGAGGAGGCACTCATATTGCAGCATCTCTGCCTCAGCCAGCAAAACAGAGCAAGGGCAAGGAATGGGCCCCAGGGCTAACAGCCACCAGGCTTTGGGACCTGAACAGTGCCTGGCACAGCCCACCCAAGGGACCAACACAGCAGGTGGGGCCTTCTGCCCGGGCCCCTGCAGCCCTGCCACTTCCCAAGGCCACCCACGCTGCCCTCGGGCTGCGTGGACTCTGCTCACCTCACCCTGGGCCACACCCCAGCCAAGATGGGCTGTGTCCCTCCCACATCGCTGGGCTCAGTGGGTCCATCGCTTGGGTCCCTACCTCCTGAGGCATGATGATCTTCACAGCATTCAAAGCAGATGGAAAACAGAAGGCCAAGCAGTCCGTGTCAGCTGCAGTCACTGTGCAGCCTCCAAGCTCCTGCCCAGTCCCCACACCAGTCCTCAGGACTCCTGATTCCCAAGGTTGACTCAGTGGGAACTGTGTTTCCTGGCTCACGGGCAGAAGCCAGCCTACCATCAGGAAAAGGCGAGGAGCTTTAGGATGGCACAGCCCTGATAGGAACCTGCCGAGTGGCTGTGAATCACCTCTGGCCTCAGCTCCAGCCTGGAGAGTACGAGGCTGTGAGCTCCCTCAGAGCCGCTGGGTGGTGGATGAAATGTACCAGAGGTTACGTCCCCAACACTTGGGACAAATGTTCTGTTCAGAGACAGGGTCTCACAAAGTTGCTATGTTGCCTGGGCTGGCTGCAACGTGAAACCTTCCTGCCTCAGCTTCCCACTGTGCTGGGATTACAGGCCCATGTCAGTCACTACATCCAGCAAGAGTTTTATAGGGGTGACACCACTCATTCATCACAGCCCTGGCAGATAGGAAAAACTATTCTCCACGCTACAGATGAGGATACTGAGACACAGATAAGTGTGGAAACTGGGCTGTGACACATGAATTCTGAGTGGTGAATCCATAACAGTGCCACGAGGCTGCCACACTGGGTCATCAGTTGCAGCATGCTCACTGGGTGCTGTACGCCACGATGGATTCACCATGATGTACTCCTCTCATGGTGCACCCGTGGGCTCCAACAGCCATGGCGGACCCATCTGCCACGGTGTGCCCACAGGGTGCCAGGAGTCACACTGAAGCCTTCCCACGAGCCATCCCACTGCACCTTCACAACATCCCTGTTTTATAGTGGAACCAGCGGAGTTTCAATGAGACTCCAGGGCCAAGGCCACAGACTGCTGCACGGCCACTTGGCAGGGAACCAGGGCAGTCCCATTCCAGAAGGCACACACCTGACCCCTGCCCAGGTCAACCTGGTTGCTTGTGTCCAGCTGGGCTGCCCCTTGCTTGCTCCACAAGCCACTGCCAGAGGCTTGTCTGTGCTGGACCTCCAGAGGTGGACACACACACACACACACACACACACACACACACACACACACACAGGTGAGGCTGTCAGCCACTCTCCTCCGCCCCACCTATCCCACCCTGACTGCATGGGCTGGACACCTGCCTGCTTCCAGTAGAACCAGATGCAAATCCACCCCCCAAATAGACCACAGTGTCACCAGACTCCAGCCTCTCCTATAGTGAGCTCATGAAGTCAGTCACTATAAACAAACATTAGCATGGGGTCAAGGACTGTCTGCACATCAATAAGGCTCACAACAAGTTTTTTTTGTTGTTGTTTTTGCTGCTTCTTGTTGCTGTTTTGAACCAGTGGCAGCTCCACGGACCATCTGGGGGCCAGAACGCAAGGTCTTTCTAGAGCCCCAGGATCACACTGGTTAGTGGGGCTGACAGTGCACAACCAGGGCTACGGGGCACAAAGTGAATGGCAGGCAAAGATGGGGCTGCAAAGGCTGCTTACCAGGGCTGGAGTGAAAACAAGCCCCAGAAGTTCCACGAGCCAAAATCTTAGGAGTTCACGCCATGAAGAAGTTGCACTGCTAGCTCAGGAGTGGGCAGAGCTGTGCCCCGCCCCCCAGAAGGATTCTCTCTCTTTTTTTTGGCTGGTTCAGGCTGCCTTAAGGGTGGGCCTGGTGTGGCATGTGGACCATGGACCCCTGTGGGTTTGCCCAAGCAGGCGCTTTAAACAACTGAGCTAATGCACAAACCCCCAAGGTTGTATGTGTAGTTACCTTCTTTGGTTTTGGTTTTTTTTTAAATTTTACTGTATTTATTTGTCTTTTGTTTTTGTTTTGGTTTTTTGGTTTTTTTTTTTTTGGTTTTGGTGCCGAGGACCGAAGTCAGGGCTTCCAGCTTGCTAGGCAAGCATTCTACCGCTGAGCCAAATCCCCAACCTGGCTATGTACCCTAGAACAGGTTAGCTTGGAAACTCTTGCCCCACTGCCTGAGTCCCTGGGTCTGCAGGGCGTCCAGTCCAGACAGGACAGTGACAGATCCTGGCGGGACACCAGGAAGGCGCCTGGACGCTGTGGTGGAGAATCAAAGCCTGTCCCGGGTGCTTGCTGGCCTCCCTGGAGACTCCCAGGGTGGAGGAGAGCCCAGGCCTGCCAGGTGGTGTGACAGATTAGCTTTCAGTCCTCTCATTCTCGAGACAGCTGTTTCCGGAACACCTACTATGCATGGGGCATGGGCCAGCTGAGCTGGCCAGCACCCTCAGCCTCAGCCTCCTGCAGGTGGCTCCCCGGAATAGCCTGCTGGCAGGACCCCACTTCCTGCTTCTGGTGAGGAGGGAGGAATGCTGCAGCCCCCATAAAGGAGCATAAAGGGTCAAGGTGACCAAGATGCTGTCACGATGATCCGGTCACTTGTAACTGTGTAGGAGACAGACCTGCGCTATCCCCATCAATATACATAATTGATACGAACCATTTATTTGTGAGACAAATAAAATTCTGATCTCGAAGGAATTAAGTAGAGGGAAAAATGCTGAGATTCACAAGACAAAGAACCATAGTCAATGGCCCCACCGGCCGAAGACAGGACAACTGCAGGACTCAAAGGAAAGTAACTTTAATGGGTTCACCACATTCAAATCCATGAATTCATTCTGATAGGAAAATACAAGGGGCTGGGGAGATAGCTCAGCAGTCTAAGTGCTTGCCTAGCAAGCTCAAGGGCCCAGGTTTGATCCCTGGCACCACAAGCTGTGCCAGGCCCAGGACCGTGGGTACACAGAACTGGCCCAAATGCCAGGTGTGGTAGCACATGGCTATAATCCTAGCGCTGGGGAAGCTGAAACAGGAGGATCACTATGAGTCCAAGCTGCACAGTAAGACCCTGTACAAAATTAAAAAGAAAAAGACAAGTAGTATAAGCAGTAGATTGCTTTAAAACGTGCTTAGGGGGAAGAAAAACTGATCGATTCTGCTACTTTTCTGGCACATACCGAACACCAGAACCATCAGGGAGCCCACGAAGTAGAGCCCTTGTCATAAAACGCCACCAACCCATGCCTCACTATGCAGTGAGACCCTGTTTCAAAAACAAAAAAGAAAAAGAAAAATCGTGCCTAACCAGCGAAGGTGGCAAGGCAGGCTTGCAATGTCTCTACTCGGTGTCTCTAAAGCACTCACAGGCTGGCACAGTGACTACTGATGACCGCGCAACTATTTACAGGAGAGCAGGTGAGGGGGGCAGCAGCACAGGGTTGGGCAGCTGGCACCCAGCCTGCTCATCTGTCAAACCCAGACAGAGCTGGGACGCACAGGCCATTGGGGGAGGGCACTCGAGGCACACTTTGAGTCCTAGATAGGATTTGGGCCCAACATTTTAACACAAGTTGACGGAATCTCCAGACCAATGCTTTCCCAGAGAAATGCGTGAGCTACACATGTGGTATAAATCTCTTGACAATTGCATTCTTAAAACAGAAAGAAGCAGGTGAAATCAACACTAATAAATTCTATTTAACCCAACATAGGCAACACTTTACCCCTTTAGCACGCAATCAATAGATGTTATTACTGAGGTATTTTATACTCTGCTTTTCATACTAAGTTGTAAAAACCCAGTGTGTGTTTTACACTTATGTCACAGCTCCACGTGGACCACCCACATCTCAAGCATTCAGTGGCCCCATGTGGCTCGTGGTTGGGGCCGTGGACACACAGGACTAGAAATTCACGGGAAATATGAGGCATGGAGCAAAAACATTTAGATAATGGCGTGTGGGAAAGATGAGCAAAACTCACAGTGTGGAAAATTCTATGGGACGCATGATGACCTGATCCAGAAAAAGATTTTTAAAACCTTAAAGGAACATCTGGATTCTTGCTGGAACAAACCCACAGCAAAAATCATTACATCAGATGCTGAGGCAGGGTGAGTACTGTGCAGACATGTGACAAGGTAGAGCGGCTGTCAGTTCCTTAGGCACGTGGATGCTATCACATTCATGCTTCTCCCTTTTTGAAAATACAAACTGATGGGGCCCGGCGAGATGGCTCAGTGGTCTGAAGCGCCTGCTTGGGGAAGCTTGGGCGGCTTCAGGGACCGCGGTTCGATCCCCGGCACCACATGCTGCACCAGCCCTGCCCCTGAGGTAGGCTGAGCCGGCCACGAAAATGAGTGAATAAACAAACAAAGGTTCTGAAACAATAAATAAAAAAATAAAATTTTTAAAAAAAGAAAATACAAACTGAGCCGGGGCAGCGGTGCGTACTCGTAACCCCAGCTCTCAGGATAAGCCTCAGTGCAGCACTGGGCAGGAGGATCGCCACAAGTTCAAGGCTGGCCTGAACGACATAGGAAGGCCTACGTCAACCAAAAATAGAGCCAGGCATGGTGGTGCACACCTGTGATCCCAGTGCAGTTCAGGAGGCTCAGGGATCATTCAGGACAAGTCTGGGCTACAAAGTGAGCTCAAGGCTAGCCTGAGCTGCATAATGAGGCCCTGTCTCAACAGACAAAATTATATGCTTTTTTTTTTTTTTTTTGCACAGGGTCTCAATACACCTACACACTTTTTTAAAAAATATATTATATTGTAGCCAGCTCAGCCTGCCCTGGGGGTGGGGCTGGCACAGCATGTAGTGCTGGGGATTGAACCACAGTCCCTGTGGTTGCCTAAGCAGGTGCTTTAGTCTGCTGAGCCATCTTGCCAGCCCCAAAAGACAAAATTATAATAATAAATAATAAATTAATTTTATTTATTTAGTATTTATTGATTTATTTTTGCAGTTTCAGGGATTGAACTCAAGAGCCAGGCAAGCACTTATTCCACTGAGCTATCTCCCTGGCCCAATAAATTAATTTTTAAAATGTACTCTTCGCAGATTCCTAGTTAAGGCATTTCTACTGAAATGACAGAATGTCTAGGATTTGCATCAAAATAACTCACCTTCAGGGCAATTACACTGGGATAGCCACGCCCCAACACTGCTGGAGGATGCCCTAACTGTAGTCACTGTGGATGGGGTAGTCCGTTTTACCTCATGTTCTCAGTATATTTTCAAATTCCCCCCAATGAAGGTCAGTATATTTGTGTTTGTTTTAAAGACAGCATCTCACTGTGCAATCCAGACTGGCCTCCAACTTGTGGCACTCCTGCCTCAGTCTCCCGAGTGCTGGGATTACAGGCATGCAGCACCATGCCCAGCATGTGCTTTTCTTTTATTCAAGAATAAGAAATTAGGGGCCTGGCGGGATGGCTCAGTGGTCTAAAGTGCCTGCTTGGGGAAGCTTGGGCAGCTTCAGGGACCACGGTTCGATCCCCAGCACCACATGCTGTGCCAGCCCTGCCCTCTGGGTGGGCTGAGCAGGCCATGAAAATGAGTGAATAAACAAACAAAGGTTCTGAAACAAGAAAAAAATAAAATAAATAAAATTTTAAAAAAAAAGAAAAAAGAATAAGAAATTAGCCCAAGGCTCATGTGATGGCAGTGGCAAGGACAGTGGTGGAGTGCAGCTCCAGCGCCTTACATCCAGGAATAATCTGGGTGTCGTCCCTGGCTACTTACAGAATCATGTATTGTTCCTCTGCTTGCTATACCTGGTGCATACTTGTAACCCCAAATGGGGCTAATAGTGCTAACACTTCCTCGTGACACTTCCCTAAGATTGAAAGAGACTCATTCAAGCCAAGTGGACGGAGCTTAGCCAAGGACACAGGACCCAGGGAATCAGTAACAACATGACTGACATCATCAGCACCAGCAGCTGCAAGAACATCAGCGAGTGCTCCCCTGCAGACCCACTTAAACAGTGCAGGTCCCAAGGTGAGCTGTGGTTTTCCCATCAGGGAGCTGGAGCTCTCCGTGGCTGCAAGCAATGCAGGTCTCCTTGTCCCCATCAGACCTGAAGAGGCATAAGTCATAGCTGGGAGGGACGGCAGTGCAGGAGCAGGATGCTCAGGGCTTGGCCACCACTCCCTGGACAGGGCACTTAAGGGGCTATCAAAGCCTAAGTCAGTAGGGCTCTTGCCAAACACACCACTGGGGACTCAGGAAGTTCCCTTGTCGAGAAGGGTAATGGACTTCGATCGTAAAGTGCAGTGCAACTTGGCAACAGATCCCACTCAGGCGCCGCAGAGGTGGGGGCTGCGTGGACTGACAAAGGCCCCCAGACTCCCACTGTGTCAGGCCCGTCCTGCCACTCTGCTCGTGCCTCCTGGAGAGACAGTGGGTCCTTCACATCTGGGCCAGAAGTTGGTGGTACCAGGCCACAGCGCTGCTGGTCAGATCAGCCCCAAGAGAGTGCTGGTCAGCCATGCCCTTGGGTGGCCCAGGCAGGATTCCTGGGTCCCCTGAGCCAGGGTCTAGGTGTATACCCGGGCTCAATCTGTCCAGAAGAAGCTGGATAGGGCAGGCGAGAAGGGCCGCCACAGCACAACCTGCCGAGCACCCTCCCCACACCCAGCACCACTGCAAGTCATTCCCATGCTCACAGCCGCACGCCCAGCTATGCAGAGGTACCTGAGGTGGTGTGGGCAGGAAGAGGGCAGCCTCGGTGCCCACCTGTGGGGTGGAGCTAGCAGAAGCCTGCTGCAGGGCACGGAGTGTCAGAGGGCACGGTGTGGCATGCCCGACGTCCGCATCCCCAGCACATGAGCTCTTCATGCAGGCCTGGTGGCACCTTTCTCCCCAAGGAGTGGACCTTCATTTGAAAAGCACAAATAACTCCCTTCCCATCATGACAGCTCAATGCCTGAGGTGAAGGGAAGGGAACCCTGAATTGTACTCAAGCGTTCACTGCTAACTGCACACAGTGACGCACACTCTTGAGGCTGAGCGGGAGGATCCTAAGTTTAAAGTCAGCCTGCGCTGCATAGTGAGACACTGTCTGGAAAAAAAAAAAAAAAAAAGCATAAATCCAAAAGATCCAAAAGAACGGTTCGCTGCTGGAATGGGCCTTCGCTCCCAACAAGAAGGAGGCCTTGCATTCCAAATACCCACATGCCACCTGCTCCACACAAACACACTGTGCACCTCCCATTCACTGCAAGTGCCAACAGTGCCCACCCTGGCCGTGCCACTTACTCTCTGGAGCACCTCCCAGGCCCTGCTACTGAGCTGACAGTGCACACCAAAAGCAATAGAAGGGGCTACCCATCCTAGGCCTGCAGGAGGGACCCACGAGCCCCCAGGTGGTGTCCTCCAGGCAGATGGAAGATGTCCAGCATCCCTGAGGACCCACAGATCCCTACTGCAGTCCCACAGGCACCACTTCAGCCTCGGCCACTCAGCATCCCAGAGATGCCACTGAGTCTGTCCTGGAGGCAGACGTAGTTGAGCTCCATGACAGTGCAGCTGCAGAGAGCAGAGTCAGGAATCCAGCGGCAGAACACAAAGGCCAAACCAGTGCATGTGGTGGGGGTGTCTGCGGGCACAGCCCAAGCAGGAGGAAGCCTGGGTGCGAAGGAACAGCCTCAGTTACTGTTTCATGAAGAAACAATATGGGCCATGCGGTCGGGACTCTGTCGTCTATTAAAACAAACACAGAAAAGGAAATAGAATTTTATACGCACTTGCCTGTGTGTACCTGATGCTCCCTGGAAAGGAGGCCGGGAAAGCGGGGGTTCTGCCACCCCTGGGGAAGCAGCAGGGCTTTCCCTCAGCCTCCTTCGCAGGATCAAGATCCTGGGTGTCTGCAAGCTCTATCAATTCCAGGATAACGGCACGTGGTTTATTTCAAGCTAACAATGAAGCACTTCACAGCATGCAGCGGCCTCTGGATTGAGGCGCAGGGTGAGGCCCTCCACACTGTTCTTCCACACACCTCTCAGATCTCTGTTCTTCCCACATCAGCTCTACTTACAAATTTAAGGAAACCAAAGCAGAAATAAAGCAAGAAAGGGAGAAGTTGCAAGACCTAGCCTGCCACACTTGGCCAGGCCAGCATCCTGGGCACCAAGGGCACCACCGCCCTGGCGCCTGGGCTGACTACTGAGCCTATCCCCAGAGTCCAGGGTCCCTTCATCTGCTACGAACCCTAACTACAAAGCTCACCCAACCACCACATCAACAGGAGCTTCACATGGGCCTCCTCTTTAATCTCAAAAAGCCTTGTGAATTTCACATTCTGCTCCAAATCTGCCACTGCTTTAATACCAAAATAATATTTTAAATGACTCCTTGGTTAAACGGTTTAACCTTCCCCCTTCTCCCCATCTTCTCAAGAGGCTACTGCCAGAGAGGGGCACCGTGTTTTACATTAAGCACCAGCTACAGGCTTAACCTGTTCACCCGGAGGGCACAACTCTTGTTCAAAGAAGGCAGGCCACGTTTTCAAGCACATACAAGACACCCAGAGACACACTGGACAGGGCCCTCAAAAGGACACCCAGAGACACACTGGACACGGCCTGGGTTTTGTGACCTCCGGATGCTGCTGTGGGCCGAGTAGACTACTCTGAGAAGCGCACTGTTAGGCTCACCTTGGGCATCGATGACAGAGGGGCCCTGAGCTCCAAGAGCCAGGGCCGAGCTCAGTGTTACAGAGATCCATTTTGTTTTCTTTCCACGGAAAACTCTACCTGGAAGACCTTTGCCCCTGCCCCAAATTGCCATTCCTCAGCCATCCCTCATTCATATTTCCACCTCCCAGCAACATTCCCACACTCTGAACCCAACTTTAAGAGATACCGAGCGGCCCACAGATAGGGCTGCCCTGTAGAATGACATGGCAGAACACAATGGAGCCAAGATCTCCTCTCGAGAATAAAAGTAACACACACACACAAAAATAAAAGTCACACCTTTCACCAGGCTTTCTCTTGAAAATATCTCTGGGTCCCTTCCTCATGAAGACCCCCTAGCCCCCCAACTTGGGAACGACCCCCAGATCAGCCAGGTTTGAGCTCTATGAACTGAAGGTTCAGCACCTTCTGAGCAGTGGCCACCCCATTCATAAACAGGGGCCTGGGAAGGAGCCCCCATTAGGGTTGCGGGAGGATGGATCAGATCCCTGGTGGTGCTGCTTTGTACCACACTCTATGGCTATGGGAGCACCTCTGATTCTTGGCTTTATCCCGCCACGAGGTCACCAGGCAGACACCCGAAATCCGGGGAGAAAGCAACCTCAGCCAGAACTCAAGAGCAGAAGTTTCCTGATTCTACTCATAAATTTCTTCTTTGCCACAGCTTGACAGACAGGGCCAAGCTGGCCGGCAGCCAGGCACACGTGGGCAGGAGTAGCAATGGCACTGTCCCCACACCAGGCACAAGGTGGACTCCATTTCTCCCTCCTGCCCTGTCCCTTGGAATCACAAAGTGGCCACGTGACCTGCTCTGGCCAATGAACCGTAAACAGTGATGTGCTCCAGCGCTGGCCCCTGAGTAGTGGAGACATACACGAGACCGAATGGGAGCTCCCTGGCCTGGGTCCCTGGGTGAGTGGATGAGCGAGACCCCTGATGATGTGCTCTGGACATTGGGCACCACGGGGATGCATGAAGATACTGATAGGAGGTACTCTTTGTCACACAGCAGGACCTAGCTTGAATGATTGATACACGGGGAAAGAACTTGGTCTGTGGCAGCACAACTCAAACTCTCCATGAAAGAAACCAGATTTTATTTTATTTCCAATTTATTACAGGCCAATACTTTGAAAAACTCATATGAAAACGTCTTTGTAATGTGAAGTTCTGAGAGGTACAAAGAAGTGCTCAGTGCTGGGCCGTCCACATCCTGTCCTGTCCCCAGAGGACGGGATATCACTCATGGGCACCTTGGCACCAAGCTTAGGGCCTGGATGGAGCCACACGTTTCAGTCGCCTCAGAGGCCATAGCAGGGAGGCAACATTGAGGACTTACGTCCATGCAACCCAGAGGAGACTAAGTGACCAGAAACAGTGCCTCGTGAGCACTGCTGGAAGGAACGAGGCTGCCCAGCTGGGGTCCACGCAGACCAGCGACTGACACCTACCACCTGACCCTGCAAGGAAAAGCTTCAGACCATCCACAACCATCATGAGACCAATGCTCACTGGCTCCTGCAAGGTGCTGGTCCTTTTTGGTCAGGGACTGACTTCTGTGACCAGTGACACAGGCAGCATTAAGACCATCCTCCAAGGAGAGTAAAGCTCTGTGGCCAGACAAAACAGCCACAGCAACACGGCAGAGAGCGGCACGGTGGTGGCGGTGGGCTAGGCTCACTGTGGAGGAGTGAGGAGGAACGACCAGCCATCCTAGGTTTTCTGAGGTGGGTTTCCTGGAGCACAAGATGTTCACTTTGTAAAAGGGACAACCCTGGGCAAACCAGGGTCAATCAGCTGCTGACTGCCAGAGCTGAGTCCTCAGCCACAGTCCCAAGCATTTGCTGAACTAGGACAGGCCTTCAACAAAACACCAGCCAGGAGGCCAGTGCTGCACGGACAACCCGGAAAACCACATCCCATGACATCCTGTTAATACAGCAAAGGACAGATGGGCACCCAAGATACATGAATGACCGGCATCTTGGGAACAACAGGTTCTCCAGGGTCTGGGAACCAGTCATGCCCTGGGCCTGCTCAGGAACGTGATTTGCAAATGTCACTCATACAACTGGAGGTGTTTTTCTTACTTGCTTAGTTTTGTTGTTGTTTTTAATCTTTTTCTTTTTTTAATTAAACAATAGGTCCCTGGAATGTGCTTGGTGAACGGCCATCCTACCATCATTTGCCAAGCAAAGCAATGGGAATCTCCTAATGGTTGCACTTTGCATTTCTCAGAAGGACAGGCTGGGGTGTGACCTCACTTCCCAGAGCTGTTGGCTTCGTCTCGTGCCCTGTGTCCGTCTGTCCCTGCCCCCATGACGTCCAAACGCCTGCCTGAGTGAAGTGTCCAGGGACTGCTTGGTGACGAGTTCAAGGAGGAAAAATTTCCTTTCCTGAGGTGACTAAGCGACTACCAGGTGAGGCCATGTTACCCCTCGGGCACCTAGTGTCACTGTGTCCCCAAGAGTATCCTACATGCTCCACACACAAGCTGACCATGGCATCCATCCTTCAAGTATGTAACACCTATGCCTGAGAGGGGGCTGACAGGTATCACCCAGGACTATCTGGGTACAATGGGACAAGCCACCTCCCTCTACACCATCTAGAGGGGCAGAGCAGCCTGGCGGGTACAAGCCCAGATGTGAGCTGGATTCCCTGACATCTACCAGCTCAGCGAATGACTTCATCTTGCTGGGACTCAGTTTGCTCACCTGTGTAATGGAGCTGGCAACAGCTGCTCAGATGTGGGCTGGATTCCCTGATATCTACCAGCTCAGTGAATGACTTCGCCTTGCTGGGGCTCAGTTTGCCCACCTGTACAATGGAGCTGGCAGCAGCTGCCGCAGGAGCCCAGGGTACATGTCACACTATTTAAGACTTGTGAAGTCTACAACAGGACCCCGCACAGAGCAGGTGCCCTGTGTGTACTCACTGGGTAAAAAGTTTCAAGGGGGATCAGGGCCCCCTGAGCCTGGGCACAGGCAAACTGTGAGGCCAGCAGCCCAAGACAGGAAAGGATTAGCTGCTTGTGTCACAACCCCAAGTTCCCCTTCCCGCCTCCTGCCAAATTACTCCATCTCAAAAACTCCACTGCAAGGCAAGCCTACAGCCCGGCCCCCAGCCCAAGAGGAGTGGTGTGTACACTCCCGCCCCACGGCCTGCCACACCTGTGGGTGTGCATGGGCTCTGGCTTCCCTGGAGCCCCAGAAGAGACCTGCAGCCTCAGATTCCTGGTGGGTCACAGACAGCTCAGGCCGAGCAGCTCCTAGGAGCAGCAGGAAGTGGTTTCCTTTGCTTATTTTCCAAGGGATAACCACCAGATGTGTTTGTCAAAACTGTGTAACCGATTGGCAGAGGACACCTGCGTAATTCATGTGTCCCATCCACTTGGGCTTCTCTCCTGTGTGTTCCACTCACGGGGGCTTCAGGGAAGCACAGGCTCAGGCCTTGGCATCTAGAAGGAGGAGGGGTGGGGAGGAGGAAGATAGGGGGAAGGAGAGGTGGAAGGGGAGGGGAGGGACATAAGGCTGACCAGAGAGGACAGCACAGGGACAACAGAGCCCAAGGGGCACAGTGCCCAGCCCTGCAAGGGAGAAGAATCAGAGGCCCAAAGAGCAAAGTCCTGTCCAGCCAACAAACCCAGACTTGAATCCAAAAGCCAGGTGACAAGAGCCAGCAGCTGCAGACACAGATACACCGGGTCAGGGGGCTGGGTGCAAGGTGAGGGGCCCAGGTCGCAGGAAGTGATTGCCTGACGGGGTACACACCTGCTTCCCCCGCTGGCCTCTAGGAAGGCTCCCAGGGTCACTTCTTTTTTTTTATGTAAAAATCTTTTATGTAACTTCTTGTTATTAAATAAACTACAATTACGGAAGGACAAGCATATTGAGATATATAATCGAGCATGTTTTATGATTATTATCATTATTAAGTTCATCAATAACATTTAGATATATATCAGGATCACATTCATCATAGGAAATTTGTATGTGATATTTCTTGTGTGTGTTTGTGTGCAGGGTCCTCACTACGTAGCTTGGACTTGTACTGATCTTCCTGTTTTCAGCCTCCCTCATGCTAGGATTACAGGTGTGTCACCACACCCAGACTCCATTGCTGGCTCAGCACACCCAGGGGCCCGGCCGGTATGACATGCAGTGCCAGGGATCATACCCTGACCTGAGGTCACTTCTGCTCCCTGGGACACAGAGGTTCTAGGAGAGCCGAGGCACAGCCGAGGGCCCTATGAAAAGATGGGACGCTGGGCCAATGGGCCTGGAGGAAGGACACTGCCTGGATGGGACTGCTGGCATCACAGCCTAGACAAGAGGGAGGAACAGTGTGGTGCGGTAGGCGAGCCCAGACCTGCACTGGCACTTCCGTCCCTGAGGAGAGTGTGCGCCCGGCTCTGTGTGCACATGTGCACATGTGCCGGGTTCTGGGTCCTTCCACGCACAGCTGCAGGCGGGGAGACCAGAGACCTGGAGGACCAACATCCAATGCTCGCGGATCAGCGTCGGGGAGGTCGTGTGACCAGTGGTACGCACACACACAAGTGTGTTACTGATGTCCCCAAATGAATGAATGAGCATGCACAGATAAATGCATGAACAGAAAACTGAGAGGAAACCAAAACACGGTGACCAGACAAGGACTCAAATAAGCGAGCACCAGAGAGGCACAGTCACCGCCTGGAAGAAGCCCAGTGGGGGCTGGTATCCGCCCCTCAGCAGGGACAAAGATGGTGCTGAGCCAGATCTGTATGCCACGAACAGGGAGGTGGAGCCGCCAAGGAACCCGGGGGAACAGGGCTCTAGACCTTCACAGATGTTCAGAAAGCTACACGTCAGCTCTAAAGATTCATGGGCTCGAAGTGTAACAGGATCTCAGCTGCTGGGGCACAGATACCCGGGGAGAGCCCACCCCGTGAGCCAGGATGTCGCCACAGGAAGCGTTAAGACTGTGACTTCAGGGCAGGCTGTGTTGCAAGGCCCGGTGGGGCTCAGTGCAAGGGAACAGTGAGGAAGTCCCCTTACTTTCCAGAGCCCATTCCAGAAGCCATCAGCTGGGTTTGGGGACTTAGGGAGGACTCCCTGAGCACCCACCTTGCCAAGGCAGAGGCAGCTCTGAGCTCAACTCTGCAGCTCCAAAGGGGACCCTCGCAAGCCTGGAGCAGAGCTGCAGGGCCACAGGCTGAGGGTGGCTGTGGAGAGGATGTGGAAGGAGGGTGGAAAGGCACAGCTCACAAGCAGAGCCACAGGACTCGGTTTTGCTGGGCAGACCTGGGCCCACACTGTTCAGCAAGTGAGGACCAGCCCACCTAAGGGCACAGCACCTAGGGCATCTCTGCACCCTCTGCCCTTCCCTTTGCTGGACTCCCCAGCCAGCCAGGGTCAAGCAAAAGGCACAGGTGCCAGCCTGCTGGCAGTGTCCCAGGCCCTGGATCCTTGCCCTTGAACTTGCCCTCACCCCCAGCCTCATTCTCTGGCACAGCGTGTTCTTCTGAGACTCTTTCCATTGTTATTTTGAGGAAGCCCAGGAGCTGAACATCAGCCTTCACTCCAAGCTGTCCCACGTTCTGGGGACCCCAAGTGTACCCCAAGGTTCCTGAGGGGCTGATGCTTTCCCTGACCTGGACCCAACCCTGGCTCTGCTCACTGTATCTGTAGGCCCACAACGATCTCATTTTACAGATGACAAACTGAGGCCCTGAGGAGCTGACCACAGTGCTCCCAAGCCTACCTTGACCACAGGCTCACCTGGTCCCTGCCCTCTGCAACAGGATCTGGCCCTAGTTCATCACCTCTGCCTTCTATGGACCTCAGGCAGTCAGCCAGCAACATTCAGGATGGAAAGATGTACAGACGAAGGGGGAACAGCTTCCTGTCTGGCTGGGGACCAGGTGGAAAGAAAGCATAGCCCATAGCCCAGTGGTCAAGGGAGGGCCCAGGAGGGGCGGGCTGACCACCGTGGGCACTTCCAGGAGGCAGCAGCTGCTCTTGCAGTGTCCCCAGTCACCCAAGGACAGTGGCTACCAGCCTGAGGTCTCTGCCACAATGTAGAGCAGGACATCTGGGGTGAGGGACATACTTGCCCCAGTGATCTGAAAATGGCCGTGGAGCTGGTAGTGAGGTGTAATGGATTACAGCCCAAGTTGGGAGGGGGCCACACCCAGAGCGGCCAGTCCCATCCTTCTCCGGACAGGGACAGATGCCAGAGCAGAAACCTGTAACTTCCCTCCTCATAGAGCGGAGCAGCAGCACCCGGGTTGGCTTGCTGTTCTCTCTTGGTGGTGCCAGGCACACTCGGGCCGTTCAAGCAGCTGCGCCCCTGCTGCTGCCTTGCTCCCATTCCTCACAGTGCCAGCTGCGCTGGGCCTTGCCTGTGGGTTCTTCCCATCCTTATCAGTCAGGAGGGGTTGTCCAACTGCAGGGCTGTATGACTGCAGTGACAATAAAGATGACCCTCCCTGACACCTCGGTGTCAGTGCCCATCGCATGCCAAGTTGCTGGACAGCCATCAGTGCACACAGTTCCAGCCTGAGCATCCATGGGCACCCTCTGATCCGTTCCTTGAAAGACTGAGCTTCTAAGAAGCACAGAACCAAGTGCCCGAAGCCGTACAGCACCTGGGCAAGTGTGACACAGCTCTGTGACTCCTAGTAATTCCATACTGCTCTGTGTCTCAGTGTCCTCTTCTGTAGACCCAGACCAGGACCCCTCAACTCCCTAGGGACCCTCAATAAATGGCAGTTATAGTCACAACGCAAACAGGCGCGTGCGGTCTGAAACCCAGACTCCCAGGCGCCCCATGGCACTTGGCAGCGCTGGGACATGAGAGGGCACAGGCTCTGGAGCTAGCCCCACCTGAGCTCACACTTCCTGCTGCATGGCCTGGGCCCAACCAGGGCTGTTGGGTGATGCTACCCTCTGAGGGAGGTGTGTCTACTTCCTTCTGGGTTGTCTGTCCCTCTCTGGGCAGCTCTGGCAAAGCTACCAGGGGCTGTGCCCCGGGCCACCCTGTCCCGGCCTGCTACAGGGCTGCTTTCCCACACCCTATATCAACAAAGGCCGCCCACATCTGCTCCATTCCCAGAGTGCCCGGACACACCCTTACCTGACCGCCAGGCCCCGGTGATAAAGGACATATCTGAAACAGGGCCTGCCATGGGCAATGACAGGTGGCTCCACAACCTGACGCCAACCCGCCCCTGCCCACTTCCCCAGGTGGCCATAAGAGGGCGGGGCAGCCTCTAGAGGGTAGCTTCCAGCACATTCCTCAACCATCCCCTCTGAGCTGGGCCTCTGGCTGTAGCCCCTGGATCACGTGCCACCCACGTTTCCGCACACCCACACAGCTTGCTGTTCCGAAAAGAGAGTAAAATGTAGCTAATAACGCGGTCGTCTTTCCTTGGGCTTCCTGAAACTGGGCCAGTCCACAGGCCTGGCCTGAGACTGAAACCAGAACTAGGCTTGGGCCCCACGAGCGCCGGGTCACGCGACCATGGGTCACATGGCGCGAACGTCAGCCCGGGTCTGTCCCTTTGTGCTGTGAGGACCAGACACAGGACTCTGGTTGAGGGGCTCCACTTCCTCACCTGTTGGTTCTGCTGACCACAGGACACACGCTCTGTGGTTGTCATCCTCAGAAACTCATCCCGGCCTCTGCGGGGCTCAGTTATCTGAGCACAAAAAACAAGTGGACCTCACTCATCATGGTGATAGCCTCTTCATGGCCACCGTGAAGTGGGCACCCTGGGTCGACTTACCTTGTCCAGACCCAAGACCGGCCTGGGCCAAGTATGCCTCAGGCCCCAGCTGGGTGGCTTGAGCCTGGCTTTTGACTCCATTGTCACAAAGAGGCCCTTCCCTAGAATGTGTGTACGCCGGGATGTGACCCCCCCCACACACACACACACCACTTCAGCCATCCTGTAAGGATGCAGTGAGCACCATGGGGTCACGTGAACAGGGGAACCTGGGTCTCCCGGACCAAACACTGCTGCTGCCACCCATCCCAAGTTTCCAGTGAACACAGAGGACAGGCCTCCCCTCCTCCTCGCCTGCTTCCTTCCCTTCTGTCCCTGTCTCTGTCATCCCATTAGCTGGCTTGTCCTGTCACCCTCTCCCTACTCCCATCTCTCCTGGGCCACACCTTCCCCTTCCTCATGTTCCCATGCCCTGCCCCTTATCCTCCCTGCTGGCCCTTTCCTGTGCTATTTTCACCAACTCTGTCTGTTTCTCCTCCTCCTCCTCGTCTTCCTGATATACCTCCTGCTCCAGGCGCCCTGCAAATGCCAGCTCTGCACCCACTGTTCCCAGGCCCCTCTTCTCCATCCTCTCTGCACAGGCAGAGCAGGACAGGGGATGCTGGCAACACCGGGCAGAGGGCATCTTCGAGCAGGGGACACCAGGGTGTGGGTCTCAAGGCCCCCGTGGATGAACAGCTCAGAGCTGACACTATTTTCAGTTGAGGAAGTTAATACAGGAAGAAATGAAGACCAGGGGCCCCAGTGGGCAACCAGGCTGGGTGACAAGCACACTACTGGGTGACACGGATGGCATCCCACACAGGTCCAACAGCAGCACAGCCCCATCTTCAAACGGCATAGCATGCAGATTGAGAGAGACTCTTAACACTGTGGACAGGATGCAGGAGGTGGCCTCGGGACCTCACAGGGGACCCAGTTTCCTAGCTTCAGGGCAGCTCCAAAGGTAGCCCTGAAGCCACTGTGACTGCCAGCTGGGAAGAATGCAAAGCAGGCTGTCTGCCCAGGACAGCAGGGAGGACGGGGAAGGCGCTGGCCTGCTCAGCTCTCCAGAATGATGTGAAAACCCAAAAATCTGCATGCCAAGCACCAGCAGGAACCAGGCGAAGGTGCTGCTGTAGGAAGCAGAGGCTTCCCTTGGTTACTTCTGCAGCTCAGGCTGGCCTTGAACTCACTTTGGAGCCCAGGCTGCCCCTGGAACTCATGGTGATCCTCCTGCCTCAGCCCCTGAGTGCTGGGATTAAGGCATGCACCACCGTGCTGGGCTTTCTTTTCAATCTTTTTAACACTCCTTTGATACTGCTTTTACAATTAAATGCAGGGAAAATGAGAATTCTTCTCCTCAGGGCTTTGGAGCTGGCAACGGACCTTCCCAAACATAATCACAGTTGATCCTCACAAAAGCTCTGGAATGGAGGCAGAGCAGGGAGCTTTACCTGCTTTGGTTTTTTTTGTTGTTGTTGTTGTTGTTGTTTTGTTTTGGTTTTGTTTTGTTTGAATTTTACTTGTTTTTTCCAACAAGGCTGGCCTTGAACTCACAGAGATCACCTGCCTCAGCCTCCCAAGTGCAGGACTGACAGGTATGCACCAGCACACCTGGCCTGACCCATTTTTTACCAAGAAGACAGCATGGGAGTCAAGTAGCCCCACTCGGCCTGGCACTGCTGAGCCTCAGGAAGGCAAGTAGGGGCCCCACAAAGTTCCCATGAGGTTATCACTAGACCCCCAGCTTCAGTGGCTTAAGCCTCTTCATGTACTGGCTCTGGGGCTGCAGCCTGGGTAATACCACCTGCACACAAGCTCAGGAATGGGACCCACATATGACACAGCCAGCACTGGTCAGAGCCAAGCGGCAGACACTGAGGAACACAAGCCCAGATCCAACTGCACAGTCCTCTGCTCACCATACACCAAAGCCTCTGGGTGCCAACAGGTCCAGCCAGCAATGTGGGGACCACTTGCATTGGAGGTGACAGGGCCAGGGGACGGTACAGTGTGCATGTGTAGAGCTGTCACTGGCAGTGCCAGGCACACAAGGTGTGCATGGCGCACGAGTGACTCCATGCGCAGTTGCTGGGGTGCTGTAGGAAAGGTGCAAGGAACTCTGGCCATGCCTACCCAGGGATGACGGTGTTTCTCAGAGCCCTACGGGGCAGGAGTCTCCGGGACACCACATACCCCGTGCCCTGGGGATTCAAGGGGCATGAACCCAAAGGCTGGTGCTGAAGGCACAAGGATGCTGAGAGAAACAGCCCTGCTTTGGCGGGAGCGGCAGCTTTCCAGAAGTCCCCTGGGCCCTGTGCTGGCCAGTGACCAAGCCACACTCCCAGGCCACCATGCCCCACCTTGTGCCACCCCCTCTGGTGTCAGCATTGCTGACATCCTGCAGCAGGCGCAGCCCGGCTGCTAGACCCTGAAGAACCACAGCGTAGAACACAGAGACCACGCCAAGGTCCCCAGGGATGGGTCCCAGGGCAGCAGCAGCCTCATGGACCTGGGTGGAGAATGCTTTTCCTCTGTAATGCAAAAGGCTGTAGGGGTCCATGCAGATATTCTGTGGCCCAAGACACCCCCTGTCCTCCTCAGCCTCAGCAGCAGTGCAGGCAGGGACAGGACGGGACTCCCACAAACCCTGTTTTTCCTGACAGCTGAGAACACGGCCAGCACTGGGCTGAGATGCCCAGTGCAGGGAGAGGCGTGAATGATGACTGTGTGGCGTGAACAAAGTTAAGAAGAAAGCAGAACAGGCAAACTGCACCACCCCGTGGCCCTACGCTCATGGTGTGTGGCATCCTGTTCAGACCACTTGATGCAGCCCTGTGGGGTAAACAGTGTCACCTCCAGCTGAGAGGAAACACTCAGTAAAGACCCAAGGTGACAGCTAGGATGCAAGAGGAGGAGCTGAGCCCTCCCAGACAGGACCTGTGGCCTGAACTCATGTCACAGCCACTATCTCCCGGGTGTACTGAAGTCAAGCAGCTGAAAACACAGGTGACAACAATCATGTACCATCTCCCCCCACCCCCGCCCCCGCCCCCCAGCCAATCAAACGTAGTAATACTACACTCAGCACATTGAAGTCCGATGGTGTGGTGATACATGCTTCTGGGAGGCTGGGAATGAGGATCCCAAGTTCCACACTCACCTGGGAGATTCAGCCAGGTCTTGTCTCCAAATTTTAAAAAGGGCTGGGGGTGCAGCTCTGTGCCAAGGCCTGGGTTCCATGTCTAGCTACACAAAACCCCAGCAAGGTCTCCCCGCAGCAAGGCTAGGAGCCTACACCAAAGGCAGTGAGGACACCCGGGGATGGTGTGGTCGGCATGTCGGGCCAGTGCTCCGTGCTGCTCAGGGTGTTTTGTCATGGAGCCCTTTCCACATCAGGCGCTGGGCCAGAAAGGGCAAGCCACAACTCAGAGAGGTGACACGACCTGCCCAATGTCACACAGCCACTCAGCCTCACTGTGAGCCCAGCAGCCTCTGCCCTGGCAGGGGAGGAGCCGCCTGGAGCCAGGCAGGAAGCTGCCCATTCCCATTGGGCCACCCTCCCACCTTCATGACCGCCACCACGGCCAGCCCAGAAGCCCCTTGCTTCAAAGTGATTCGTCGTCCTCCAGGCTGTGTGGTTTGGTCTGAGGCCTGGGGCAGCAAGGAGCCGGCCATGTGGTCATCCCTGACCACCCAGGCTTGAACGGGGATCCCTGGGACCTTGGGTGATGTTCAGCCAGAGCCGCCTACCTCAACAGAAGCCTCTATGTCCCAGGGAGCCTAGGCAGGGGACAGTGCAGAGGCTGGGAGGGACGGGACCGGGAGGGAGGGCCTCTATTCCCAAGGATGGGTCAGAGGAATGTCACTGCCTCAGCCACCCCAGCCCGGTCCCACACCCCCTCGGCCCATCCACGCCCTCAGTGCACATCCGCACCCCTGCAGGCCAGGGCGCTGGAATGCCGGTGCCTGAGGTCAGAGCCCAGGTCTGGCTGGAGTCAGGCTGAGAAGAGGGGAATAGGGCCAAGGACAACTCACTCATTTACTTCATTTCCAGACTTGGCAGCTGCCGGGGCCCAGGATTCCAAACCAAGCTGGCTTTGGCCAGGACATCTGCAGCTGTGGCTGTGCGACATCTGCATTTGCTTAAGGAGCCAAGAGCCTCAGAGTTCTCTTAAGAAATTAGTTCCTGGGGAGCCTTGGTCTCCGAGGGACCGGGTGAGGGGTCTACCCCTGCCAGCCTTGCTGTCCAGCAGAGGATACCCTAAAGCTGTCTGCCAGGGGAGGGAGACAGTCCGAGGGCTGCTCAGTGAGCCTCAGGGCAACTTGGGCAAGTGCTTAGACAGCACCCCAGCCAGCCCTGTATCTGGACCACAGCAAGTATCTGAAGGAGGCGAAGGGTCCCGGGTGGCCTGCCTTGGACTCAGGTGAGATAAATGAGCGAGAACCCAGGAACAGATGGATGGACGGACAGATGGATGGACAGCCTCAGTCTCTGCATCCGCCACGTGGGGTAAGAACTCCTACCTCGAAGGGGGACAGGACAGGACATCGAGCTCCTGGCGAGGGGGCACTCTGGCTCTGTGATGGGGCTTACTTGGTTCATTTCCATGGATACACGGTAGGGTGTGGTGTGGGGAGCACCTGTGGGCATGCACGCAGGCCTGAGGGAGGTGACCAGCAGATATTTGCCCACGGTTTGTCTTTTTTCTGAGGCAGTCCTGATATGTGCAGTTTAGACAGTCCTCCTGCCTCAGCCTCCTGAGGGCTGAGGTTGCAGCATGTGCCACCATGACCACAGATGACCTGTCACTTGTCCACCAGCTCAGGACCTCACAGCCAGGTCCAGGACCCTTAGTTCTGCAGCCTGGGGAGCTGCGCTAGGCCACAGTAGACCCTGTCCCCCTCTTCCTGGGAGCCCTGGTATGGGAGTGTGACCCCGTGGCTCACTGAACCAACAAGCAACGAACATGCAGACTGACATGCAGAGAGTGCAGTGTGACGGCCCTGACTGCAGCCTTGGGAGCCCCTCTGCCCGCCAGGTAGGGCGCCAGGCTCACGTGCTGGACACTTCGTCACTCTTGGGAAGAACAGGCACGTGAAACTACCACTCAAGGCATGGGGACCCCAAGGTGCAGCCTGACCCCAGCCCAGCCACTGGCCATCAGTGAGCCCTGAGCAGCACCATGCCTTGACTTCCCTGTGCGTCCTCAGCCAGCTGCCTATTTATGCAAAGCGGCACCATGGAACGGGAAGTCTTCCCGGGAGTGTGTGTGGCCTGTGGGGAGCTCCGGGTGGACATCTGCTCGTGCCATTTCTCCTGGCTCAGTCCAAACACAGAGCTAAATAGATGGGCCCCTGGTTCCCACGGAGCCCAGAGAGATGGGGACACTATGGTTGGAGAACACACACCCAAGCCAGGTGTGGTGGTGCGAGCTATCATCCCTGCACACTGGGAGCCTGAGGCAGGACTGTTGAAAGTTCAAAGCCAGCCTGGGCAACTGATCAAGAACTGGTCTTGAAATTTTTTAAAAGGGCTGAGATGCAACTCAGTGTGAAGGGCCTGTTTTCGTCCCCAGTACTGAAGAGAGAGAGAAAGAGACAGACAGACAGACAGACAGACAGACAGACAGACAGACAGACAGACGAAAGAAGACCTCCAGTCTTTCTCCCGCTACGGGGCACAGAACCTTGGCTTCTGCCCCTGAGCTCCACCTCCCTTCTGGATTTTCACCAGGAGCCGGGCTCCCATTCGCGGCTCTGCGGCTGTCAGCTTCCCACAGCTACAGCAGTAAAACAGCTCAAAGATAGTGAGAGGTATGAGCAGCTTGGAGGGGTGAGCGGGACAAGAAAGCCAGGCGCCTCTCATGCCCACTGTGAAGTCACCTCCTCGTCTCTTGACAGCCCCGAGCTCACGGCAGGAGGATGCATTAGAGCAGGAAAACTTACAAACCACCTGAGAGTCCACTGACGCCTAACTGGCCTAGTACCTGCCTGGAGCACCTTCGATAGACACCCAGAAGCCACACAAAGGGATGACACCAGAATAAGACACACGGGGCTTCCTGTCCCTGGGTCTCTGCACTTGCCGCCACCCAGGCAAGGTGGCCATGGGGGCGGCCTGGCAGTTCTAGGCCTCATCTGCAGCCTGACTGCCCGTGACTGTCACATTAGTGCCCCTCAGGGTATGTGGTGGCCGTCTGAGCAAACCACAGGGGCAGCCACAGCGGTGCCACCCAGTGAGCCCGTGACGTGGCACAGGGATCAAGGGTAAAGTGTCCACTGTGCCGGTCTTTGTGGCCATGCCCTCCCTCTCTCCTCAGCACGCACCAAGATGAGCCAAGCTGAGCGTCCAGTGCAACCTGGGCTGCTTCCATTGCGGATGCTCTGGCAGCCATAGCTAGGGACCCTGGTCCCCAGCTCCCAGGGCCACAGACCAGCTGGTCCCACAGGGAAGGGAGACTTCCCCCTGCGGGCTCAGGGTATATCTGGTAGAAAAGGAAAAACACTGCTTCCCTTCATGGCCCTGGCAGGACCATGGCCACCATTTCAGCTGCCACTAAACCTCATTCATATCTGGCCAGAAAGCCAGACACCGCAGGCACTGAGCACACACCAGCCACGGCATCACCCTCTGAAACCCGCTGCCGCAGGGGTCCTGACCCCACAGCTCCCTGGCCTCCCTCCCCCTCCCACGAATCCTTAGGTCCTGGCACATTCCTGTCCCAGGCTTTTGCACATGCTCCCAATGGCTCCCTGACCCGTCAGGACTCCGCTTTGAAGCCACCATCTGTTTTAATTTTTTTTTAATATTTTTATCATTACTATGATGGCCAACCAAAACGACCACGCCCACCACGCCCATATATGGGTTTTTCACCTGTTCTCTTCTGCTCCCTCCCCCTCTCCTTCCATTTAACTCCCTTTGCTTTCGCAGATCTATCACCCTGTCTTCTATTATCATTCTTTTTCTTTTGCGCACTCCTTCATTTGTACTTGGGTTTCTCACCTAAGAGAAACCGGGCCACACTGAAGCCTGTGGGTCTGATTTACCTCATTTAACACTATGGTCTCGAGGTGTATCTGTTTTCCTACAAATATCCTTCTTCCTGGCAGAGTAGTGCTCCCCGGAGTGGCAAAACCACATTTTCTTTACCTACTATGGTAAAGGTACAGGCTATTCCCAGCACTTAGCTATGATGCATTATTCTGCTATAAACACAGATATGCATGGATCAATGTGTATGATGCCTTTCACTTTTTCAGGAAGATACTGAGAAGGTGCGCGGCAGGGTCGAATGAAATTTGTAGTTTCAGTCTGTGGCCAGATCCCACCCTCCCACACTAATTTCCACGGCGCTAGCACTCGTTCATCTTCTCAGCCGGCTGCTCGTGGGCCAAGCAATTCACCGCCCTACTCTAGAACACGCAGCTGTTCCTCGAGGGTGCAAGTCCCAGACCCACCCATCTCTCTGCTGCACATGAGCAGCCAGGCCCAAGCCTGACCACCTCATTACCACCGTCCTGAGGCTAAGAATGGGCTCAGCGTGGAATGCGACTCACAGCCGGCCAGGAACTCAAAACTGAGCTCCGTCACCTCCCGCTGTCAAAAGCCTGCCTGTCCAGGCCTGTCTTGCGGCACTGAAGGCTGCTGCCACCCTGCCCTGTCCAGCACTCGGCACCTTGCACACCCCAAATGGCAGGCACAAGTGCGGCCCAAAGATGTCCTGTGCTGATCCGCAGCGCTGTGTAGGCGTGGTCTGACATGCCGGGGGACTTGGCAGAGGACCTCGAGTCCGGAGATGACCCTGGTCCTCCGGGGCACCCAGTGTCATCATGGGGTCTCCAGGGAGCCTGTGGCAATAGCAGCAGGGGCTGGTGGCTTCAGACCTCACGCGGGATGAGGACACGGATCCTCCGCAGCTTCCAGGAGACAGACAGAGCCAGGGATCCCTGGACTGTGACAGGGTGACGTGGTACTGCTGGCCCCTGAAAAGCAGCAGCCCGGACTTCCTCTTTCCCAGCTGTCCATCATGGTGGTCAGTCAGGCTCCAAGACCCCAGGTTTCGGGTTTGGCTCCAATCTATTACTGTGAGACCTTGGAGAAGCTCTTGAGCACCCGGAACAGCCTGACCCTATCTGTCACCTGGAGCCTCACTGGGGCCTTCTCTGTATGCAAATAAGTAGGGGGTCACAGGGAGGCATGGCTTCTGAGGGGTGACTGTGGGCATGCAGTCCATGGCAGGGCCCTGGAGCCCCAACCACTGGACTGTCAGGCCACAGCATCGTTCACTGAATGAACAAAGGAAAGAGCAAATGACCAGTGTCACATGGCCTGGCACAAGGACAAGGTGCAAACTTCCTAGTTTGAGGAAAAACCAAGAGCCCAGCTCCAGATACACCCAGCTGGGCAGAGCAGACACAGTGGCCAGCACAACCCTTGGCAAGTGTGCATCGCAGTGCAGGGTCAGCAGCATGAACCTTTTCGCCCCAGCGCAGAATACACCAAGCCCAGCCGCGGCAGGTGATTGGCCACACACCTGGCTGCAGGCACCAGTGGCCGCTCCCACAGGCCAAGCCTTTCCTTGCCTTGCCCCTGCCGAATCCAGGCTCGACGTTTCCCAGCTGTAAGCGCTTCCTGGGCACTGGCAGAAGGACTGGTGTCTTCCATCGGTGACAGCACACTTGCTTGCCGAGGTGCCACTCAGAGCCTCAGGACCGCGGGCAGAGCCACAAGCAGCCCTGGCTCCGTGCACCACAGCCTCATTCACCCAGGTCCTCCAACAAGCAGCCTTGTGGTCCCTGCTGAGAACTAGAAAGGTGGGTGACGCAGGAAGGGGCAGACGTCAGGACAACAGAGAGTCACTGGTAGAAACCAAAGCAGGACAAAAGTCGAAGAGGAAGGGAGGGGGCCAGGCTGGGGGAGCTGCACCTTCCTACTTCCCAGCTGGTCACACTGGAAATTCTCCTGCAGCCTGCTCCAGAGCCCACTGCAGCAACCCTTGGCCTGAGGAAAGGGAGAGTGGCAGCTTAGCGCTCACCAAGTATTCTTGAACTCTTTCTGAGACAGCGGCTCACTGAATCCCTAAGTTGCCCAGGCTGAGCTCAAACTTGTAACCTCCCTGCCTCGACCTCCCATGGTGCTGTGATTACAAGCTTGCTGGCTTGCTTGGGTCTGTTTTTGTTTTTGCTACAGAAAGAGGGGAAGACAGAGAGACAGACAATGGGAGGGAGAAAGAGTTCTGGCCCACGCTGTCCAGGGCAAGGCCGGCCACACCGACCACAACGGCTCCATCCACGACACGACACCTCTTCGAGAAGACGGCAGTTTCACTGCCATGCTCCTGAAGCCTCTGCAGGTGAAGTGATGTCTCAGGGCTTCCAGAATGAGTCACCACCAAGCCTGGCCACCTGGGTCCATGCTCCGCCCCCACATCGGGCAGTCCCATGGGAACAAGCAGGGACCATGTCCCTCCCTTCCCGTCCCATGGGTGGTGGCAGAGAGGAAGACAACAGGGAAGTGAAAACAGGGAGGCTCAGGAGGAGGAGATGCCACCCCAGCCTCCTGGCCACCTCTGTCCATGGACCTAGGGCTAATATGGAGCAACATGGGTCTGGCCTCCCCCAAACCCAAGACCTGATTCGGGTCACCCCTGGGATCCACGGGGTTCTGGAGGTCTTGAGAACCCTGCAGGAACCCCAGGTGGCCTTGGTGACCCTCAGTGGAATTAGGGGAGGAAAGAATGAAGGCAGGGAGGAGGGGTGACAGGTAGGTGGAGAAAACAGGAAGTGGACAGGGAGGAGGAGGAACCTCCTGTCATCGAGGGGCCACAAACACCCCAGACGACCTCAGTGTCCACGCTCACTGCTGTGAGCCATGGCCCGGCCAGGGTGGCAGCACAGAGAGCAGGTGTCTGGCCCATGGGGACAGCCCGGAAGGCACTGCAGGAGCACAGGGGGGCCAGCTGCCTCAGCCACCTGCTGGTGGGATGGGTGAGTGATAGCTGAGGATGGAATTGGGACAGTGGGATGCAGCAGAAAGTCCATGGAAAGCAGCACCAGGGGTGCCCCAAGACAGGGAAGAACCAGCTCTGGTTGTCATGAGAAAATGGAAATCCAGATTTTTTAGAGGAGGTGTCCCAGCATTTACATGTAGACAACTTACCGAGGTTACTGTTGTTTTTCAGAAAAGCATTGCTTGGGCCAAACAAAATACAGACAGAATGAGCTTGGCTTAAGGAAGGCTAGCAGAGGACCGCCCTCTTATCACACCTCCTTCCTGGGGACCCTGGTTCTGGTCAGAGGACTCCCCACATCTCCCCAACCCACCCCAGCTTCCCACCCCAAGTTGGTCTGTCCAACCCAGCAGCTGCCACCCTTCTCTAGGGGACAGGAACCACTGCCAGCCCTCACATCCGAGCACTATTCTAGGAGGGAGGGTGGCTGGGGAAGAAGAAGGAGAAAAAGAACAACACAGACGATGCGGAAGAGGCCACTGTGGACCCAGGCAGCAGCTCCTCTTGGGCCACAGGGCAGAATAGGCCAGCCTGCACTGCATCCCAGGCCTGGAAACTACGGAACTGCACGGTGGACCTGGGCAGGCAGGGTCACTCCCTCATGGCCCAGGGATGCAGTTCTATCTGTCACGCAGACCCAGGGGCAGAGACTGAAGCAGAAGGAAGAAGGGAGCAGGCATGGGCAGTGGCAGGGCCCAGCCCGGGTCACGCCCACTTTTACAGGTGGAGACCAGAGGAATACAGAGACGACATCAGTGTGACCCAAGTCCTTCCTCTGGGTGACAGACACAGAGTTTGGCTGTGATAGGGGGCATGTAGGGGTCTGCTACCCTGCCAGCCCCTCAGTAATACCTCACCACCCCAGGGCCTTTGCACACACAGCCAAAACCTATGCCAAAATCTTCATAGCTCCCCACAGGACAGACACCATGCACATGTGTACTACCTGTGTGCATTTGTGAATGTATGTTCCTATGTATGTGTGCATGAGGTATGTGTGTACTGTGTGTATGTGACTCACACATGTAGCTGTGTATACGCCTATAACTATACACTTGTGTGCATTCGAGTCTCTGTATTGTAGATGTTGCATATGGGCCTGCCGGATGCGTGCGTGTGTGTGTGTGTGTGTGTGCGTGTGCGCACACGCACACATGTACACCAGTCCTCTGGCTCCCTCTTCCTCTCTTTGAGTGCTGCTTTTAGGTCTCTTGGGACAACAGACAGCAAAGAGACAGCGTCCAGGAATCAGGGGCTGTGTCCACCTACAGGCCAGAGCCAAGCCTAGGAAACCAGCCCTACATCAGTGTCCACTTACAAACACGACACCAAGCCCCTGCCTGGGCTGTGACCTCGGGAGGGGTGGCTCAGCATGGCCACCATTGGTCATCTTGGCTGCCACCAGCCTCCACTTTTGAACACTCTCTCTGGCTGACCTGGCTGGCCTCCGTGGGCAGCTCCACAACCCATAGGACAGTGAAAGACACCGAGCAGATGCCTGGAAACCCCGATAGCTGCAACTGGCATGCACAAGAAAGTGCCGAGGGCCAGTGCCCAGCCTGCTCGGGCACCGGGTGACCTCATCTCAAATGCAGAACCGGAAGAAGGCAGAGGAGGCCAGCGGCCACTGTCCTTTCTAATCCTTTCACAATTTCTGATGATATTTCTCTTTCTTAATTCTCTTAACTTGGTGTCATGGTGCACACCTGTCATCCCAGCATTTGGGAGGCTGAGGCAGGAGGCTCGCCATAAACTCCAGGCCAGCTCGGGGCTACCTAATGAGTTTCAGGCCACAGCCAGAACACCTCAAAGAAAAAAGAAAAGAAACAAAGAAACAAAGAAAGAAAGAAGAAAAAGAATTCTCTTTAAGCTGAAACTATCACACGGTGGGCCCGCTCAATCTCAAGGCAGGAGAGGAAGTGGTTTGTCCTCCCCTGCTTGAGAGATTTGTGCCAAAGATAGCAGCAGGCCTGTGGGCCGTCAGGCAGGCCCGAGCTCCGGAGCCGGAACCTGGCGCCTCACCTCCGCAGGCTCTGCTCAGACCCCAGACAAAGTCAAAATGCAAGAAACGGGGTAGAGGAGCCCAGAGAAGCCCTTGCCCCAGCTGCCAGCCCCAGGGTCAGCCAAGAAACTGTTCAAACACAAGAACAGACGGCAGCCCCTGCCCGCCGCCCGCCTCGCCCCACAGCCTGGATGGGGAGCACCTACAGGCCCATTCTGCAGGTAGGGTAACCAGCCACCAGAGCGTAAACAACACGCTCAGTTTGTTTCCAAAGCCTGCCCAGCGCTTAGAAAACTGGTAGAGCCTGAACTCAGAAATGTCTGGCTCCACTCCTGAGACTGATATCACCTGCCCTGGGAAGCCCGGCCCCTCCCTGTCATCTGGATAACTGAAGTAACAGTGGGGAGCTGGGGAAGGAGAGGCTCTCTCCCTGTCTCTTTCCGGTGCAATTTCTCCACATCACATCACATACAAGCAGGGTGAAATGAGGCAGGCACTTCCTCAACGAACTTTTCAATTTTTGCTCATCAAACACTTCTTTGTGTTCTTGCTTTTTTTTTTTTTTTTCAGAGCTGGAGGTTGAAGCATGGAACCCACGGGTGCTGGCTCGGCCAGTGCTCCACACTGAGCACCAAGCCCAGCCCTCCCAAGGCTCATGGAGGGACTGACACGCTCACTGTATAGATGAGAAAAGAGCTCAGAGAGGTGAAGTCACTCGCCCCAAGTCACAGAGCAGGCAAGGGCTGCCAGAGCCCAGGTGGGTGAGACCCCAGCTCCCTCTCTGATCCCTGGCCCAGGTCAGGCACTTCCCTGCCAGCCCCTGTGGGTGTCTGTGCCCATGACCTAGTGAGGAAGAAGCCATTTACCTAAGAGTGTTACCCCAGCACTGGGTCCTTAGCAGGGCCAGAGAGAACAGAGTCCCTCCCAGACAGACCCAAAAGAAACATGTCCAGGAGCACCTGAGATGGGTTGACAGCTCGTGGCTACACCGTGGCTGCAGCCTCCTCCCTGGGGACCTTGGTGCTTTCCGAGAGCCCCGATGTGAGTCACCCTGCATGGGCTGCAGTCTTGGAATCCACCATCCCCAGCGCCCTCCAGCCCTTGGTGCAGGCCTGGCACTCACCTGGTGCCCAGTAGGTGTGTGCTTGAGGCCTGGAGGTCCCTCAGCACTGAGAGGCCCAGTCTGGGGAAGAGACAGCCCCAGGCCACATGGATGGGGCCCACCCTCCCTGTGCTGACCCCCAGGGGCTACCTCACCTGTCATCTCTGGCTCCCCAGGGCCCCAGATATCTCAGATCATGTAGTTGACCTTGTTCACCTGGTGAGAGGGCCCATCCAGGATGAGAGGGTAGTGTAATGTCGAGGGAAACTGAGGCAGTTCAAGTTCAAGACCAGTCTGAGCCAGGTAGCCAGACCCTGGCTCAAAAACAAAAATCAAAAAAAAAAAAAAAAAAAAAAAAAAAAAAAAAAAAAAACAGGAGAGGGAGCCAAAAGAAGGACTAGGGAGCCAAAAGAAGGACTAGGGAGCCAAAAGAAGGACTAGGAAGCCCTAGGTGCTTCTGTCCCAGCTGGAAGTCGCATGTGCCAGCCTGTGCGGAGATGGGACATTCAAATCCCCCCTTTTCCTACAGGTGTGGGGGTGCTGCAGGGCTCCTCTGTGACCACCCTTTGCCATGGGCACCCCAAGTGCAGCAACAGCCACACCTGCATGTAGGGCAGGCATTGTGCCCACCAGGTGAGGGCAGCCCCTTGGGGCCTGGCAAAGGTGTGTGCTTGCTCCCTGCATGCCCTGCTTATCCAGGTCTAGAGCTGGAGAAGCGACCAGCAAGCACGCATCAGGCAGAGGAAGGAGCAGGCGCTCCCTGAAGCCTGCCTTGCTGTCCCAGTGGAGAGAACAGCAGTTTCCTTTAAGCAAGCTCCTTTGTTCCCAGTCCCCACGGTGGAGGCAGAACTCAGGCAGGAGGGTGGCTCGAGGACCCTAGGATTTCAAGAACCTCAGGGATGAAACCCACTGTGTCAAGTGCACAATGACAGCTTCCAGGAAGCTGACACCCCCAGCCCCCTGGATGGGGCCTTTTCAGGAATCTTCAAGCCCTGGAGCCTCAGATTCATCAGCCAGTGATGGGCAAGCCCCGGCCAACTCCCAAGCAGCCCAGGAAGCAGACACACCATCCATCACCTTCCACTCCACCAACAGGGAGGCGGAAGCTGAGGTGAACAGATCTCAAGAGCATAGCTAACAGCATGCCTGAGAAGCAGCAGAGCTCAGACTCAAGCCCAGGACTGCTCTTCACACGGCCTCCAGTCCAACTGGGCTAGAGTTTTAAAAGAGAAAATAAAGGAAAGGAAGGGAAGAGGAGAGGAGGGGAAGGTGAAAGAGAAAGGAAAAAGAAAAGAAGGCATGGTAGCACAGGCCTAGCCCCCAGGAGGGAGGCTGAGGCAGGCAGACCACCACAAGTTTGAGGCCAGCTTAGATCACACAGTGAATGCAGGGCCAGCTTGAACACACAGTGAAACCCCGTCTCAGAAAAAAAATGTAACTAACCAGGCATGGCGGAGCGTGCCTATAATCCCAGTAGGCAGGAAGCTGGGGCAGGAGGTTCACTGCAAGTTGGAGGCCAGCCTGGGCTACAAAGTGAGTTCAAGCCCCAGCCTACTCTACCTCTCAGAAAAGGAAAGGAAAAGAAAAGAAAAGAAAAGAAAAGAAAAGAAAAGAAAAGAAAAGGAGAGAAAAGAAAGCCCCAAATAGTAACCATAATAATAATGCCTTTGAGCCTATTTTATTACCCTCTGGAATGGTTCTGCTCTTCTGGACAAGGCCATCTCCCTCTCCAGAAGGAAGCTGCTCCAGGGAAGCCCGGCTTTGTCCTCCATGGCCCAGCTCTGACATCAGGGATCCTCAGCCAGGGTCTGCAGGGGGACCTGGGCGTTTGCCTGGCCCCAGGGCTGCCCGCCCTCCCAGGTGACAAAGGGAGAGCTTGTGGCCAGCGACACTGCCCAGCCACCTCTATGGACGTGCCAGCTGTAAGCAGCAGGTGCACAGCCGGGCCAGAGAGGACCCCACACTCCCTGCTGCGGGATCAGCTCACTGGCCAGTGTTACACAAGCCTTAGATCATTCTGTTAGTCACTCGACAAGCACTTCCACGACTGTACAGTCCAGGGGTGAGCAGAGAGCAGAAAGGAGAACACGCAGGCCCCACACCACGATGGATGCTTCCTGGAGGTGGTGAGTGTCCAGCCTGGTCCCAAAGACTCAGCGGCAGCCCCTCCTTGTCCAGTGCCTTCCCCTGTCATACTTCCAAGTGACGATCACCCACATTCGCAAGGCAGTGCTCAGGGCACAGGATGACATACAGGAGGAAAACCAGCCTGGGCCAGGGAATGTTCATTATTCCCTCTGAGTTCTGGGATTCCAGGTGTGCCTTCCCTCACTCTTCTGTTCAAGTGCCTTGTCTAATTATTCTACGGTCACCAGGGCTCTTTCTATGGTGGGGGAAGGGTGCCTTTACAAAACAGGACGTCAGTCCCAAGCATCAATCTGAAAGACCTGCATCCCCAGCTGGTTCCCAGGGCTCACAGCAGCAGTAGTCACAGGTGTCTAGAGAGTCGCAGAGACAACCTAAGTGACCTTTGATGAAAGACCTGGTCAAAAGAACGCAGTGGCCAGGCTGGTGGTGCACGCCTAGGATCCCAGCATTTGGAAGGCTGAGGCAGGAGGATGGCTGTGAGTCAGAGAAGCTAGTCCGGGCTACAGTGGGCTCTCAAGGGCAGCCTGAATGACAGAGCGAAACCCTGTCTTAAAAAAAAAAAAAAAAAAGAAAAAGTGTATATATATATACAATGGAATATTGTTCAGCTTCAAAAGGAAAGAAATTCGAATGTGTGCCACAGCACTGTAGAACTTGCAAACGTCATGCGACATGAGCCAAGCACAGCAAGGCAGTTGCTGTAGGAGTCCACGCACACTGGGAACTGAGAACAGACACATTCAGGTGGCTAGGAAGCAGCTGCCACTGTGGGGTGGCGTGTGACTGGGCACAGAGGTCCCACTAGGGATGGTCGTGGTGTTGCAGTTTGTGTCTAGGTGTCCCCCCAAAGCCTCAGGCAGTCATGGGTGGACTTCTAGAGGTTGTGATTAATTCCTGGTCTAGGGCTGGAACTGTGGGCATGAGCACCACCTCTGCCCTTATGCAGAGAGCCTGGCTGCAGCACAAGGAAGGCAGTGGGGGGCGCTGCCCACTGCTCCTCCCTTTTGCTCTTGACGCCTTCTGCCACCATGTACCGGTGCCCTCTGCCATGTGCCAGTCTGCCTCGGAGCCAGCCAAGTAGGGACTGAAACCTTCACAAACTGTGAGCTAAATAAACCTTTCCTTCCTTCATTTTGGGTGTCAGATATTTTGTCCCAGCAATGAGAGAAAAGTAACTGAGACAGACAGCGCTGAGGTCACACCACTTTCTACCTGGTCAGTGGTCCTGAATGGCGCCCTCGCAAGTGTTTAAGGTAAGTTTACAGTGCATCTACTTTGCCACCATAAAAAAATTTAGACAGGACCTTCTAATGCCAAAAATGAATCAGATGGGGCCCACTAGCCCGGGCTATCCAGATTCTCTGACTGACTAATGCTGGGTAGATAAGACAGCAAACCAGAAGCTGTGCGGGGGTAGGGACAGTACCTGTTATTGGGCCTCTGAGTCCCCAGCTAAAAAGTCAAAGTGACCGCCTACACCCCAGCCACTCTCGCAGTTGTTTCTCATCTGCAAACCTGCAAGACTGGGGTGAATCATGAATCAGGTGCAGGGTGCAGGGAGCTCCCACCCTGGCTGGGCAACTCAGCCCTAGGATCAGGCTGTGGGCTGCTGCAGAAGGGACGGCCAGGGCCATAGGACCTTCTGTGCCTAATGGGCATCCACTCTGTCATCCCTGGAGCAGAGCTAAATGTGGGGTATAAGGAACCCCGGAAGTACCTCAAGGCCCCAGGAAAAGCACAGGGCCTGGCCTTGACCCCCAGGTCCCCAGGGCCTCTGGTAGCCTGTCCCCCCTCTTCTGACCTGGGGACACAATCCTTCCAGGGCTGTGGGCTGCAGAGTGGACTAGGTGAAGGACCATGTGCCACACAAGGGCTGATAGAACCCATTCTTTCACCCAGTCTTGCCCTTGGCATCAGTGCCCAGCTTGGCAGGCAGCAGCTTGAACGAATCACCCTACAAAATCCTCAGAGAAAGCAGCGAGGCTGCCCATCTTCTTCAGCAAACCTGAAAATAAAAGAACGCAACTGCCACCCTACTAAACTGCCACACATGGTGGGGCAACAAAGTGGGCAGTGGGAAAAGTCCCCAACTGCTTTTCTTGGCTCAAGAACATGCAGGTGCAAGACTGGGCATGGTGGCGTGGGCCTGTAATCCCAGCACTTGGGAGGCTGTAAACAGGTGGATCACTACGAGTCTGATCTAGGAGACCCTGAACACCCTGAAGACCCTTCCCTAAAATACAAACAAACAAACAAAAGAACATGCAAAATCCAGGGGCGACGCAGCCATCCCAGCAAAGTTGCCTGCCCACGTGGGAGTGGCCACAGCTTCCTTTCCCTCTGGTCACATAAGGGCTGCACTCAAGGGACTGCCTGCAATGGATCCCAGATAGTTTCAGAAGAGGAAAGGAGAATGAGGAAAACCACATCGGGGTCCTTTATATGTTCGCTTCCCAAGAAGGCCCTTGAAGAAAACAAAGAAGGCCTTGGCTTCATTTCTTCAAGCCCACCTGGTCCCACCAAAGTCATGGGGAAGACAGATGTGGCAACGCACACCTGTAATCCCAGCCCTTGGGAAGGAGGTGAGGCTGGAAGATCCCCTCAAGTTCAGGACCAGCCTGGACTAATAGTTCAAGGCCAGCCTGCACTGTACAGCCTACATGCTCATAAATGAATGAATGAATGAATGATATTGAGGGCCCCAGGAGGGAGAAGTGCGTCAGAACTGTGCCTTCAAAGAGAACACCCGCTGACTGTGGCTGAATGGCCAGGGCCCCGGTCCATAGAGACTCAGTAAAAATAACAACATTTTACAACCTGATGGATCTGAGCCAACTTCAAGGTGTTCAAAGGCAGAACTGGCTGTGGCCTACTTGGATATTTTCTGTACAGATTTTCTCATGCTTAGTGTCCTCTTGTCCTTGGCCATGGATAGTCTGTGCTCATTCTGTCCTTCTGCCCTACATGCCACAGAGGTGAGGTGGCCAAGGCCACCCTGTGGATCAGGGAGTTCCCCCCATCCATCCACTGGGCAGGGCTGAGTGGGCCCCGCACCTACTAGGCCCGAGGAGTGGTGTGCAAGCAACTGCACAAGCGACTGTGGAATTCTCTGCCGCTGGGCTCTGCCTGACTACAGAGTGGAGAAGTCTTTGAAATCTGACAACAACCATTCGAGGGCCAAGAAGTGCCAACCTTGAAGCTCCAGACTAGGATAACAGGAAAAATATTTCGCTATAACCAAGAGACTAAACAGCTCCAGGAGCGCAGAGCACTGAGAAGATAAACCTGCTTCCCTGGAGGAGCGGGACCCGGAGCAGAGCCTCGATCGCTCCAACTTGATGAGGTTTTCCTCGTCTCTGTACAAGGCTCCATTTATGGCCACTGTGAAGTGTCACAGCCCCAGACGGGATTCCTAAACTTGGGGTGGGGGCAGGTGTGGGGGATGAATCCCAGGGAATGCCCAAATTATAGATGCTGGAAAAAACAACAACAACAACAAAAAACAACAACAAAAAAACCCTGTCAATCCTGGCCAGCCCATCTTCTTAGCATTTTGCCAGTGAAAGAATCCCCAGCATTCGGCAAACTGGCAAAAGGAGTGAGTCACTCACTAAAGTCTACAGCAGGTGACCCAGAACACCCAAGCAGCGCAAGGCTTTGTGGTTGGGATCTGCTGGAGCTGAGGGAGAGTCCTCGCCCATCAGCAGGATATTACGATAGAAAGAAGCAGGAACTGCAGAGAAAAACAAATCACGGGCCCACCCGGCAGGATGGCTCAGTGGTCTAAAGCGCCTGCTTGGGAAAGCTTGGGCGGCTTCAGGGACTGCGGTTCAATCCCCGGCACCACGTGCTGCGCCAGCCCTGCCCTCAGGGCGGGCTGAGCCGGCCATAAAAATGAGTGAATAAACAAATAAAGGTTCTGAAACAAGAAAAAAAAAAAAAATTTTTTTAAATTCTTTAAAAAGAAAAACAAATCACCCCCCAGAGCCAGAGCTGGTCACATGGGAGATCAGTGGGCCCCAGTGTAAGTGGGCAGGACAGAGGGATTAAAAGATGATGGTTACAGTGCCGGGAGGGGACGAAAACAGGCCTGGTGCTGGGGCGCACCACGAGCACCTGCCTGGCACACAAGAGGCCCTGGGTTCCATCCCCAGCATGGAGTGCAGATAGAGTTGGGTTAGCCCCCGTCCATGAAGACAGCCATGCACCTTTTGTTTAGATACAGACTCTCCACCAAGAGTCATCTCTTCATGGCAAGCACTTCAGTCCTTGCAGCTCCCCTGAGGACTGCTAAGTACTCTGGGCCTTGTGTTCCTACAGTAGTCTAAACAGTAGGAGAGGCTGAGCCCCAACATGAAAAGGAAACAGCTTTCACTCTGCATGCCTACAATGATTAGTAGCGGCTGCCTCAGGGGTCTCTGGGAAAATAGATTATGCCAGGATCGATTAGCAATGTCTAGCATGGCCCAAGCCAGAAGGGTGGCAGCATGCATGTCGTGTATTTGCCATTCCAGAGCTAGATGGCTTGCAGGTTCTCTTTCAACTCTGGCCAGCACTGATTCTAATTATATAAATAAAAAAGGGGGAAGGGGCAAATGGAAAACAGACAACATTTTCCAACATGGGCCATGGCTGAAATTGGCCAAGCCCGACACTTGGCTGCCTGGCCAGTCCGGCTTCTTGCCATATGGGAGGAAGTGGAAAACATCAGATCTGCTGTCTTAGACCAACAAGAGGCCCAAGCCAAGCCAGAGGTTGCAACAGCATGGGTTTCGCCTGGCCTGCCCTCGGCAGTGACACACCTCACCAGCAAGCAGGCAAAGCGCAAGGGGAACACCGTGTGGGTTCCCCCTGGCCCGACTCCTTGCCCAAACTGAGCCTTGGTGAATGATGTCGCTTCTTGAGACTCAGTTTCCCTCACCCCAGGACTGTCATAACGACAGTGCTCACTGCAAGCACACAGTGACAGCCTGTCACACCTATCTTCATCACCGCCATCGTTTTCCTTTGAAGGGAGGGAACATTCCAGAAATGATCCAAGGTGAGAACGCCATTTCTTTCTCTCATCCCATTTCTCATGCCCACAGGTGGCTGGCCACGCACTCTCACAGAAAAGAGGTTCCCGGGAGACAGTGTGGACACAGGGGTGTGGTCAGAGGAAACCAATGGAGCTCAGGGCAGCACAAGAGGTGGCTTCTCCACTGGCTCTGACCCTCTGGCCATCTGTGGGTTTCCTGAGACACAGGATGTTCACTGCAGAAAGTCCAAGTGGTCCCAGGCAAACCAGGTCACTACGCTGTCACTACGCTGGTTACTACGCTGTCACAGAAAGCTAGTGGAGGGCCACGGCAGCCACCTACCATGACCCCAAATTTGGAACCAGAGAATAAGACACCCACCTGCTCCTCCTCATCATCTCCCTCAGGCTCTCTGCTGGCCACACCACCCCAAGGCAAGAGGCCCAGAGACTTTAGACACCAGCCACCTGGGCAGGTCCTCAGGCACAGAGGTAGGTCCAGGAGGGTCAGTCCAGGGGAGAAGGGAAGAGACAGGGGCCCACGTCCATGCTGCAGTGGCCAGGCTCCACTTCTCAGAAGGCCCTGTAGTCCTCACCAACAGGCAGGAAAGGGATGTCACCGTCTGCAGGAAGGGGACACGAGGACATGGCCAGTGCTCTGGACCTAGCCTGGACCACTAAAATATGGGCCTGGTGCAGCCTGGAGGAAGACACCCCCTGAAGCTGGTGATATAGCTAAGGTGACCACTGAGAGTGAGTAAGGTCCAGTGCACAGTGAATCATCTCCAGGAGGAGAGGGAGGGTTCCTGGACTCTGCCTGGAGCAGATGCAGGTGGGGAAGTCCAGGCAGAAAGGTTCCTGGCCACGGGTCTGAGGCCCACCCAGAGGAGGCCAGAAGCCATGCTCAGATCCAGCCCCGTGTCAGAGGCAATATCGTTGGGAAAATAAAAGCAACTTTCAATTCTGTTTTTAAATCATATTTTCCAAGGTCCAAATCTTATTTCCCAAGTCCTGCTGCCGAGAGCTGAGGTACAAACCACCGCGACCTCTTAATGCTCCCAGCGTGCCTCCCCCTGCTCCAGACAGAGACCTAGAGACTTCCCCAGCTCCCAGCCTGGAGCCCCACTTGACTCTGAGGTCTCACTGGGAGACTTTTCTGTCCCTTCACGGGCTGGGACAAGGCCAGGCCCACTCATCCAGCAAGTGTACTCCTGGGAAGGCCTGCAGTGACACGGTGACCCCGGATGAGTAGCCCTGGCCTGCCTTCTAGTTCATGATCCCAGAGGAAGCAGGTGCAGAGTAGGTGACCCTGATGGGGCAGAACTGGTGTCAGGTCAGTAATGGCGAGGTGGCAGTGGCAGAAGGTGCACACATTCACAGAGCACCCTGGAGGCTTCATCACCCCACCCTTGGGCAACCCAGAAGAGAAGCCCTCCTCTCTGATCCTCAGGAAACAACCGGATCCTCCACCAGACAAACACAGAAGGTCTGAGCGCAAACCAAACTGGCCGACGATCAGCATCACCACACAGATGAGTGTACCCTCCAGGGAAGCGACGGGCTGCCAGGCAGGGTCTTTCGTCTTCACCCTGACATCCCCCCCAGCACACACTGAGGACCCACAGGGGACTCCTCTTCTGGAAGGTGTCCCAGAGGCCACGGCCTGCATCCTAGCCATGCACCCCACACACTGCTGCCTGGCCTGAGACTCCCACCTTTAAGGACTGCCAGCAGGATGAACCCCAAACAACTCCAACCTTGCTCTTGGTATAGCTTTTGGAGATGTGGCTCAATTGTCCACAGAGCAGTGGGGCCCCTGCACAGACTGGAGTAGGCAAAGCAGCTGAGGCTTTCTAAAAGGCCAGTGCCCCCAAAATGGCCTCCACTCGGCAGGGATGGGAGAGGCAGGATCTGAGTACTGTCCTTACACCCAAACTTCCTAGTACTAAATTTTCTTGCTTTTCCCTCTGACTGATGTGCTTGTCTCTCCGATAACCTAGATCTCTATGGTCCTGAGTCACCAGGGCAAAGGCGGGGTAGTGGAGGGGTTACTGGGAAAGGCCACAGGTGGCGGGTGCTTGAGAAACCCCTGGCCAGCCAGGATTTTCTTCCCAGCCCCACAGTGCCCTAAAGGAAAGAAGGAAAGAAGCCAACGCTGCAGCCCCATGGTTCCTTGCGACCCTCAGGGACAGTGCTAGAAGGACAAAATGATTTGGGAACAGTGTCCTGGCAATGAGGGGGCCAGGACCAGCAACACAGCCCAAAAGCCTAGAGTACATGAGAGAGGCCATCCTGGCAATGGGTGTGAAGACAGCATCTCCCCAGGGCATCATGGGAAATCAATGGGTGTCAAAGCAGCACCCCTTCTCAGGTCATCACGGGAAATCAATGTGAAGACAGCATCCCCTCCCACGGCATCATGGGAAATCAAGGCCTGTCAAAAGAACAATGGCCCTGCATCAATAGCTCAAGAGCTGTGAACTTGTCTGACCCCTGCTTAGCACAGAACTGGCGCTCAGCAAGGGGACTTAGTGTCAGCAATGTGGAGAGAAGCACATGTACCCAATGAACCCCTCCATCTCTGATGTTAAGAGGGCATTTCCGGGCAGTGGGATGTAGGGAACCCCTCTTAGTTCATAAGACCAACATCATCCCGTACCATTAATTTTGTCTCATCTTCCATGTGGGGACGTAAAGAGCTAGTGACAGGACAGACTGTCCCAGGCCACCCGCTGGGAAGGGCCACCCAGGCAGGCACAGATGTTCCCCACAGAAAGAGAAGGTTCAGGGAGGCACGATGGCTCAGAGACACTCAGAGTTGCGTGTGTCACACTGGCTACAGCCACAGGTGTGTTCCTCAAAGCCAGGGGAGGCTCCGCAGGCTGAGTGCCCATTGCAGGGCCAACAAGGAGTAGGGGAGAAGCACAACCTGTCCCGGAGACAGGGCTGTAAGAAGCCACCCAGGCAACGTGAGGCTGGGCTCTGGAACACCCTACCTCTTCCACAAGGCCCTGTCCTTGAGAGCTGCCCTGTGGCCTTTGTGACCCTCTGCTCTTGAAGGCTCAAAGCCCCACTCACTCATACATGCCAGGGGTGGTTACACTCTGAGCCACCACCCAGAACCAAAGGTTACAAGGAAGATAGGAGGTGACCTTGCCTCCCTGAGCCTCTATGTGTCCACCACTGGAATGGGGACAACAGCATCCCCTCTCAGGAAACCATGAGAAATCAGTGAGCATCAAGACAGAACTAGGGACACAGTAGGTACTATGTGAGTGTCAGCTGCTGTCATGGATGCATTACTGGTGGGTCACTTGGCCCTCTTTGTCACAGCTGTGTAGTTACTGGAGCTTGTGGAAGACACTGGCTCTCAGGTCAGCTCACCTGGGTACTAGCTGTGGACCTTAAATTCTTGAGTTCAAGTCAAGAGTGGTAACCCCGGCCTGCAGCCCAGCACTTAGGAGGCTGAGGCAGGAAGATCTCTGAGCTACAAAGAGCTCAAAGCCAGCCTGAACTACCTAAAAAGACCTTGTCCCAAAAAGTCAAAATAAAGGAAAAGAATAGCTCTTGAGGCCTCAGTTTCCCCTCTGGCCTTGTAGCTTGGTGTGGGGACTAAATACACAAACAGGGCTAAGGACCTCAACCTCCAACAGCTAGAGGAGATGACAGCTCCAAGTTCGGCTACCATTCACTCCTCTGACTCACTGGGTCCCCGCCCCAAGAAGCAACCTCTGTCTGCCCCAAGCAGGGAGCAACAGATGGTGGCCAGCCCTGGCTCCCCTTCCCAGCATGCAGCCCTGGCCCTGGCCTGGCACAGCCTCCCCAGGCCAGGGTCACTTCTGCACCCCCTGCAATGGGCCTACCTGTTCCCTTGGCCGCAGCATAATGGGCCACTGACCTCGAGGAAGACAAAAAGGACGGGAACAGGAGGAGCTCAGAGTGGCTTCTGTGCCCAGAGGCCTGCGGGTAAAAGCCCAGGTGCTAGGGTGGGCAAGACAGCTCAGCGGGCTAAGCGCCTGCTTTGGCAAGCGCAGGTACCAGGAGTTCAATCCCCCGTCCTGCATGCCACGCTGGACTGGCCCCTGGGGCACATTGAGCCAGCGAATGAGTCAGGGCAAGGTGGCACACACCTGTAATTCCAGCACCGGGGTGGCTGAAAACAGAAGGATCACTACGAGTCCAAGCTGCAGAGTGAGACCCGGGACCAAGCACATGAAAATAAAAAGCCCAGGTGCTGCCACAGCAGGAGCCAGGACACTGGTCCTGGTGCAGCCCGCGCTAGGCAGGGCACACACCAGTGCCACAGACCTGGAGCGAGGCAGGAGAGTGACACAAGTGACACGAGGGCCAGTGGCTCGAGGACACAGGCTGGGTGAGGTGCTACCGACCAGGCAGAACCCTGGCTTGGTTTCCCCTATGGAACCCACCTGGCACAAGGAAACAGAAACCACACCTGGGGCACAGGATGGGTAAGCGCCCCACAGCCTGCTGCACGCTGGGAACCTCGAACCCTGGCAGCAGGACCACGCCCGACCAACAGAAGCACAGCAGCACCCTGCACACACACACACAGCGCGCGGTGACATGGTGCTCGCCCCAACAACCACCTGGCCCTCTCATTCTCACACCGCTGACCTGGATTCACTAAGCCACGCCACAGTAGAACCGTGTGGGCCACACACACACAAGCTATGCCGATAGACCACCCAGGTCACACCAAGACATTGGTGCGGAGGTGAAACGATGCGCACCCATCCAACAGACGACACACACACACCACACATACACTCACACACACAAGCACAGAGCCGCCTCTGGCCTTGACTCAACGTCCCCCTCCCAGTTCTCCTCAGCTGAGTCTCCTCTGTGACACCTGTAAAACGAGAATAATCCTCCCTACCTCGCAGACCTCAGCAGGTCTGCCTGCCCCGTCACTCCTGACCAAAGGAGGCTGCAAACCTCCCCAGCCGGCCACCAGCCCCAGGAGACCACACTGTTGACACAACCTTTCCAGTGCTCGCCTTAATCTCAGCACTCAGGACGCTGAGGCAGGAGGATCACGAGTTTGAGGTCAAGCTGCTCCATACTGAGTTCAAGGCCAGCCTGAAGTGCACAGGGAGAGCCTGTTGTAAAGAACTTAGAAATAATAATAAGAAGAAAGAGATCCTCTCTAGGGAAACAGCTCCACTCCTGGGCCTCTCTGCGGTCTCAGCCCTGCCCACGCTCCCCACTGTCTCGCCTGTCCGTTGCCCTTTCGGTGGACCCAGGAGGGCAGATGCGGCTCAGAGAGAGAGCTGGGAGGGTGCTCAGGAGGCTGGTGGGACAGTGCCCTCACCTCCTCATGCCCATGATGACAGAAAGGAGTCACCCAAGTGTCACCGCTTGCGTCCTCAGCCACAGCCTGAACCCTGCAGATTCCTCTGGACTGCGCAGGGAGTCAAGATGTTCGGAAACAGGGAAGCCTAGCCTGGTTAGCTCCAGCTCTCAGCCCCACAGGCACTTGCTTGGGAGAGGCCTGGGACCTCAGGAGCCCAGCTCTCTGCTTCCATCCAGGCACAGCTCAGTGGCTGGGGATGCAGCCACACCAGACAGGTCCGGGTCCCAAAATCCTCCTCAGAGTCAGCTCCTAGACGGGAGCTGGTTTTCCACAGTTCTGCAGGGCTGCATTGTCAGAGTCTCTCAACACACCGCTCAAGGGCTCTGCTCTACCGGGGTTGGGAAGTGGCCTGGATTTTAAAAAGAGGAAAACCTCGACAGCAGCCTGGAATGGAAATTTACTGGGCAAGGAGCTGCTGAGCAAAAACTGGCCCTGGGATCTTTGGTGGGGGTCTGCCACTTTGTGAGTAATTTATTTTTCCCTTATCTTTTTTCTGTTGGGGACTGAACCTGTGGCTCACGCAAACTCAGCAAGCACTCTCTCCTGGCCTCACCGGGTGATTCTTGGTGGCCCAGTCCCTGGGTTCTTGTCCCTGTCCCTGGACAGCTCTTCTTCCTTTGGGTATCCAGAGAACTCCTTCCCTGGCCACCTGGCCACAGCAGCCACCTGCCGGCTCTGACTGTCCAAGATCCCATTCATCACCCCGTGGCCTCTGACTCAGTCCCAGTGAATGGATGAGCCCAAGCCCCGCCCACCTTGCTGGGCCACAATCTGCTCTGTGCAGATGGGGGTGGAGGGGCGGTGGCCTGCCCACGCTCACCTGCCTGCTGCCAGCCTGTGGCCTCACCATGTCCTCCACCGGGCCTCAGTGTCCTCCACCACTTCCCTGGTGGAACAGCCCTCTCGGTGTAGAGATGGCTCCAGTGCCCAGAAGAATCGATTCTGCTCTGCAATCCCCTTCGCGCCCCTCACACAGAATGGGCTGAACCCTGACACACACGCATGGTCACACGTGCTCGTGCACACACACCAGCTCAGGCCCCAGTCAGCACTCTGCTGGGGCGAGCAAAACATCCTTCTAAGCTCAGCAGGGTGTGGTGGTACACGTCTGTCATCCCAGCATGAGGGAGGCTGAGGCAGGAGGGTTGCAGTAAGTTTAAGGTCAACCTAGACTACACAGTGAGGCTCTCCAAAGACCCAAAACAACATATAAACCAAATGAGCACAACCTCCAACCCTAGCCTCCTCAGCATACACTGGATGCCTATTGGCCTGAGGAGTGAGGAAGAGAAATTCTCACTTCCCCCCTCCTCTGCCCTGGGCTTGGCCACCTGGCTTCCTCACTGGAGAAAGCAGGAAGTTTGGGGACAACAAATAATGACCTCAGGAGATGCAGCTCCGAGCCCTGAGTGCCTGATTGAGACCTGTCAGATCCCCCATGCACATGTGTCCTTTCAGCTCCTGGTGAGGCTGGCTATCAGACCCTTTGGGAAGGTCCCTGTACTGGAACATTCAGCCAGAACAAAGAATGACTCCTTCCCAAAAAGAAAGCAAACGTTCATATTGTGAAAAGGCAAACAACTCCACTCAATAAAAATGTAATGTGTTGTTTGAAATACAAAACAACTGAGACTAACCTAAATGTCCATCAGAAGAGGACAGTCTCCCCATTGGTGGAAAACTATGCACCACTGAAAAAGAACAAGGCAGCCACATACATGTGGATCATGAATGATCTCCACACACAGCATGCAACAAACAACAACAGCACAGATCTGGGTTGTCAGCAAGAATATGAGCAGTGGGCTGCAGTGTCTGCCTCAGAGAGCAGGATGGCAGACAGGGACTGTGGGGACAGAGAGCAGGACAAGCTTCGCCTTCATCACATGCTCTGTAGTACAAACTGTATTTGACCTGTGCTTATGGGGAAAAATAATTTTTTAAGAGACTATGCTGTGCCCCCTGAGGAGTTTTTCTTAAGCTGTCTGCAATAATCTCATCATCTTCATGCACAACAGATCTGCTCAGCACCCCAAGCCTTCCCCAGAGTCCTGGGCATCCCTGGAGACTTCTCTCCAGAGACTGCCCATTTTTAAAGCACAAAAAATCCTTTCCATGTGGACAGAATTTCATAAAGCTCTCTCAGGGCATTTGGGAAGACAGGACTCTGGATTTGCGAGCCGGCTGCCTTATGGGGACTTTCTACAACTCTCTGCAAGTCCAGACCCAGCGCTACTCCTGGCTACACCATTCCCAGTTCTGCCCCTGAGAGGGACACCCTGTACCACGCTGTGCTGCTTAATCTCATTTAATCCTCTAACCAAAGGCATAACCAGCCCATCTCAAATACCCATGCCGACAAAAGCTCCAGCCAGGTACGTACCCCGGAATAGTAGAGTCCAGGCTGCGGCTGCGGCTGCTGGCCCACACGCGGTGAGGGTCTGGGACTCTGTGTCTTCGGGAAGAGTCACAAGCCAGGAAAGAGGGATAGGACAAGACACCTGCTACCTCACCTGGCTCAAGTCTGTGGAGCCGGAAAGGGCCTCGCTCTTTATTAAATGCACCAACGTACTCTGGGCTAGCTGTGCCAAGGATGGTGGTGTCATTTCTCCCACCGCCGTGGCAATCAGACACGTTATCTAGGAAACAAATCTGAGGCACTCCACATCTTCCTATGACAAATTTTTAAAAATTCTTAGTGTTTGCTAACTGCCTTGAGAAACAGCAACTACGATATCAAAGGCAGGAAGGAGGGGCACACACAGGAGGGGGCTGGGGGATCACACCAGAGGGCACGGATCGTCCAGCCTCTGGACATGAACCAGCTGGCAGCATGACATGCAATAGGTGTCGGCATTTGCCAAGCAGATTCGCTCCCTTCCCCTCAAGCACCAGGCTAAAGCAACAGGGGAGGAGAATAAAGGTAGCTTCTCTCTTCCGTGCTGACCACTGCCCGGAAACACTTCAATCAAGTAGCAGAACAGGGCAAATTTCAAAATCAGCCACAGAGCATAAAGAATATGGAAGGCTGGGGTCATAAATGGCTCACCTCTGGCCTAGTACATGAAGGAAGCACTCTACAGACCAGACACGCCAGTCTGAGATACCGTGGGTGCATTTTGTAAAAGGGAAGATGCAGTAAGCGGTAAGCAGCTTGTTTGCACCTCTTTGGTACACAGGAAACAAAGCCCACAGACAAAGCCCTTGCCGGTGGACAAACACGCCTAGCAGGTGATCAAATTCAGCAAGATGGATTCTGGTCTTGCTGCATGCGAACGCTGATGCACAGCTCCCTGCTGTTGGGGACAACCCACACCATGCTGACAGTGGTCAAGGGCCCAGAGAGGCACAGGGAACTGGGAACATGGGATGCAAAAAGGGGAACATGAAACGCGACCACGGTGTTGTCAGGGGCGCCCCAGCGCCCTCCCGCAGCCCAGGAGCTTCCTCCTCGGTTCAGAAGCCCTACAGAGCCGAAGTTGCCCAGCATCCACCTGGCCTGCGTACCCTCCCCTTAGGGCTCGCTATTGTGAGGATTTAATCAGTAACCAGCCCAGGAGAGGACGCTCAGAGGGCAAAGTGCACAGCCAGGCCTGGAGGGGAATGGGTCCCTTTGGGAACTCCCAACCCAACCCAACCCGGAACCGGAGAGGCCCACATTCAGGGGTGCACCCAGCTGGAGCTGCCTGTGGAGGGACTGGAAGGCTCCTGCCCTTGCACCCAAGCCTCAAGCAGCTGTGATCCCGGACACCTGGTCTTTATCTCTTAAGACTCAGTTAATTGGATCAGCATAGAGAGACTCCAAAGACACTTGGGCCAAAGAGTGTATTCGATTTGTTGTTTGGTTTGAATCCAGAGCAATCACTTTGGGTCCTGTTCCTGAAGGACCCAAATAACGATTAACCAAATAATGACCAGAGGGGCTGGCCATCGGGCTTCAACCGCATGTGACACACACTTGCAGGAAATGACCCCGCAGGGAAGGGCCTGGGCCGATGCAGCTCACTGCAAAAGCCGCCTGCTGTGGGGAGCTGCACTCCAATTCACCTTTGTTTCATTTGGGCTAATATTTCCCAATACAGAGCCTGGGCCACACTCTAAAATGCAGACAGATTACATAATGCCTGGGCCTCAGGGAAACCCCACAGGGCTCCTGGGCCTTCCAAGAGCCTTACACCAACCAGGTGTCTCAGGATGGGACAGGACCACAGGTGGCAACCCCAACTCCTTCTGGCCTGGAGGCCACAGCCCAGCACAGAGGGCCACAGCAGCCCCATCTCCACACTCTCAGGCCGTGGGGATCAGGGGTACCAGGGCCCCACTGGAACCCCCAAAGAGCTAGCTGAAGGGCCACCCTTGCCCACAGACCTCAGCAATGGTGACAACAGGCAGAGTCAGGGGACAGTGCCGGCACACTGCACACTTCCTTGTAGCTTTTCTTTCCACATTTCCTAGGGCCAGAGCAAGGCTCCACCAAGACAGAGATGATCCCCACGGATGATCCCCTCAGTCTCAGGACGGCAAATCGCAGGTGCCCTTCCCAGGGGCCCATGCTTCCAAAGGTGCAGCCCACCTCAGCTGGCAAAGGTAGGCAAGAGCCTGCTTGAGAATCTAGTGTGTGGCTTTGTTCCCCTTCTTCCCGTCTCCCAGCACACCTCTAGGGCAGCCAGGGGAGGGGGTAGGGTTTCACCTTCAAAGCTGAAATTCCCCCAAGCCAGGAAGCCCAATGGCCTGGCAACTCCCCTCACTTCTCCCACAGGAGCTGCTCAGCCTGGGTCTCCTAACACAGACAGATCCTCTTAACCATTTTCCTCTCCCTCCAACTCCCCTTCCTTTCCAAGGTGGCAGGAAAAAAAAAAAAAAAAAAAGAAGAACAAAGCCCAACAAAGCCCCTCCTTGTACCAGGTGAAAATTCCAAAGCAAGACCCAGGGCCTCCACAGCCCAGGCAGGTCCCACCAGGGCCTCTGTGAATCGAAAAGCCCCCAGTGCTCGCTAATGTGGGGAAGCTCTGTCTCTGTCAAATGAAAACCCATTGCCAAGGCCTGTGAACCCAGGCAGGGCTGCAGACAGGCACAGTCTGGACGCCGCAGGACAAGGCATCTCTCCGCGACCGGGGAGCCTGCCTGGAAAAGCAGCCAGCAGACACTGTACCAGCACACCCATTGCAAAGGAAGCACAGGCCCGTGCTCAGAGCACCTCCAACCCAAAATCCAAAACAAAAGTCCTCGTGGGGTTCAGGGCTTGGGGGTAGAGAAGGGGAGGAAGATTCTAAGACTAACTTTCCCCCTCCCCATTCCTTGGGACATGTGTCACAGTGTGTGACACACTGCCAAGGGAACATGGATGCCAGAGAAATGTCTACACACACTACACATTTATGACACGCTATGCAAGTGACACCGTTTCCTGCCTGGGCTTTCTTGGCACAGGTGTGGACAGACACTGGGTTCTGCCCTCCTCCCACTGTGCTTAGTAAATAGGCTCCTGGGGTGGGGGGCCCTCTCCTAAGAAGAGGTGACCCCCACAGCCAGGCTCAGGCCAAGCCAGAGCCTGTATTTGAAGCTGTCCTTGTTTCAAAACACAAAGCATCCTGTTCAGGCTCCTAGCCACCACCCCCACTCTTCCCCTGGAGCCCACCACAGCTGTCTCCCTCCAAGAGGAAGAAGGCCACCATTTGCAGATTCAGTTTCAGCCAGAGATCAACGGCTTCTCCTCTCCCTCTCATCCAGTTGAGCTGGCTCCAACCATACAGTGAAAAACAATAACCCTAACAAAATAGTACCTCCACAACAAAACTGGCGTATACATACAGGCTGCACACACCCTGGGGAGGACCGGGGCTGGCAGCGCCAGCTCGGGGCCAGAACTTGGCCACTCCGGGGTCTGAGATGTTCCAGGACCCTGGCCCCTTCCCCCTTGCCAACCTCTCAATGTGGAAAGATTTTCAGAAAGGAAAGCACCCAGTTTTCGCCTGCCAGACAGAAAAGGGAAGATTAATAAAAAAAAATAAAAAAAAAAAAAAAGAAAGAATAAAGGTCCCTAAAGCAAAGAAAGGATTTGGCTTTCCAAATTCTTTGGGTCTGGGTGTATTAGGATTTTGACCGGGTGGGGGTTCTCCTGCAGTTCAGGTCCAATAGGGCCTTGGTCTTCCAGAAAGTGGACCCCACCACGATCAAGGCCCAGCCTCTCTCCACACCCCACGATCTCTACCATCAGAACGCAGGAGCTGGGAGCCGAGGGTCTCTAGGTACCCAGCCCGGATGGGCCAAGTCTCAAGGGTCCTGAGGCTCTGGAGCCTGGAGGTGGATCCGAGGAGCCTGCGGTCCGACTCCAGCCCGGCGCACGAACCAAAAAGGGGGCGCGAGGCTCCCCGTCAAGCAGGCCTGGGCCAGGGGCGACGCAGGGGGCGCCGGGTCTTGGTTGTGGGGCGCGCGCATGGGAAGCCCCCGGCCCCCCGCCATGCAAAGCGACTCACCGTGGCTGACGCCAGGCTGTTGTCCGCCAGCGTTAGGTGATGCGGCTCCCAGCGCCTCAAGAACTTAGAGGTGAGGATCTTGCTGAGAAAGGTCCGCGGGTGCCGGATGACACAGACCTGGATGTCGCCCTCCTGCAGCAGCTTGTACCTCATCCCGTTGCAGAGCAGGAGGGCCCGGCGGCAGGGCACAGCGCCCATCTTTGTGCCCTCGGGGGCCGGCACGTCGCCCCCCAGCAGAGGCTTGGTCTCTTCGATCTGCCGGGGGTCGGCGCCGCCACCCGAACTGCTGGTCACATCCATGGCCGCGCGCGCGCGCGGGGGGCGGGGGCCGGGGGCCGGGCGCGCGAGCAGGGCTGTCCGGTGCCCGATAGGGGCCCGCACCCCCCCACCTCCCGGGAAGGTGGGGGGGGCGTGGGACGGAGAGAGCCCGCTGTAAGGGGCGCGGCCGCGGGGGCGGGGGCGGCGACGGTGACGGCGACCGCGGCGGGCTTCCTGCGGGCGGCCGGCTTCCTCCTAGCGCGTCGGGTGCATGGTGGCGCGGCGCGACCAGCGGGCGCAGGGTTGGGGCGCGGGGTGGGGGCGGCGCCGGGGGCCGGGATGCGGGCGTGTCTCGGCCCCGCGCAGCGCGGTGCCACCGATGCGTGTGTCCGCGTCCGTCCGCGAGCGCCTGCGGGCGGGGGCCGCGCGCCGCCGGAGAGATTGCGGGAGCGGGAGCGCGCGCGCGATTGGTCCCCGAGGGGTCATGTGCCCGCCTCTCTGACGTCAATGGCGGCAACGGGCGCCGCGGCTTCGGCCTCCCTCTCGCGGGCAGGCGGAGTCTGCGGCCGGCCGAGCAGCCGGGCGGGGACGGAGGCGGGCGCCGCCCAACGGGAGGGGCGGACCCTGGGGAGGGGGCCGGGGCTGCGAGCTCCAGCAGGCCCTGTCCCGCCCGGAATGTGGGCGGGGGCCGGGGGCGCGGCACGGCGGGGTGGGGCAGGGCGACACTAGGTAGATCCCGCACCCCCACCCGGGTGCCCAGGCGAGTGCAGAGCCGGCTGGGGCCCCGGCGATCGGGCGGTAGGGTACTTGGTGCACCTACACCCATGCCGGCCCGCGCTGGGCCAATCACGCGACTGCTGAAGTGTAATCAGGTGGCCGCCTGGGCGCGGGGCTGGAGAGGTGGCCGCTGCCTGGCAGGCTGACCAGATGAGACCCTAAGACCGCTTCCTGGAATTGCAGATGTGCCCTCGGCTCTCCGCCTCTGCCGGCTTCTCTTCCCGCCCAGCTTTGACGATGGCCTCAAACCTTATGGAAGGAGGGGGCAGGCTCCCAAGCCTCTCTCCTTTCTCCAGCTTGTAGGATCCAGGTAACAAAGCTCCCTCCCCACAGTGACCACCGGCTTTACGGTCTGGGCAGTTCCCAGCCTCTTTCTTTTCCTACCCCCTGCAGGCCAAAGCTGGTCATATGTCCCCTTGTTCGCAGACTCCCACTGGTTCAGGAGAGGATCATATCAGAGGGACCACTGTGGAATGAACCACTGTCACCAATTCCAGCTCGGAAGCAGAAACCTTCACTTTCTGTCCTTACCAGTCAAGACACCTGAGCCACCCAGCCACCGCTCAGCTCCAGGACCTTGGTGTTAAAGCCCTTAAATGTTTGCTTTCTGGTTATGTGACATTCCTTTGTCGTGAACACGAGTGTGTGTGGCATGTTGTATGGAGAACGAAGCCCAGAAGTCCCCATAGCCCATTCTCCCTGGAACCAACAGGCAGGGCTCAGGACAGGTGCAGGAGGCAGGTCACACCCTGTGTCCCCTAAGTAAAACTTACTCTCCACAATTTGCTGACATTTTCTTCCAGTCCTGAGCCCCAGCAGGCAGGAGGAAACCATCAGGGAAGAAGGAGTGTGTTCATTTTCCTTTGTTGCAGTGAAATGCCTGAGAAAGTCAGCTTGGAGGAAGGAAGGCCGGTTCAGGCCCATGATTTTAGAGGCGTCAGTCCGTGGCTTGCAGGCCTGAGACAGCAGGAACATGGTGGGAGGGGATAGCAACAACAAGCAAAGCTGCTGAGCTGCTGGCATCTAAGAAACAGATAGAGGGAGATGGAGAGCCAACAGGGAAAGGGCCAGGGATCAGGAACAGTCCACAAGTACCCAGGAGGGTGCAGCCCTGGCCCCGCTCCTTTAGCTCACCCTACCTCCTGACATAGATGTGGGTATGGGAAACAGGCCAAGAAATGCCAGGTCCATTGAGACTTGGGCTTAGGTCACTCAATCAACTCTTCATTGAGATCTGGCTGTGTGCTGGTTGCAAGCCAGGCCCTGGGGTATTAGCAATTACTTGGACAGCTACAGTAGCCTCAGGCTTCCTATGTACAAAAGATTTTTGCATGCACACGCCATTTTGTTGTTGTTCCTGCAACCCTGTGACATAGGTACTGTCATAATCCTCTTTTGCAGGTGGGACACAGAAAGCCTAAATGACTCACCTGGCTTCACTGGGCACCTCAAGGTCAGGCCCAGTTTCCCTGGCTCCAGAATCCCAGACTTAACCGCACAGCATGGAGTTAAGGTCAGGGACACTGTAAAAACAGTGACCTCACCAGTGAAGTTGGGGGAGCTACAGCAACAAAAGCAGGGCCCCTCTTTGGAGAGGAGGTGGCCTGGCTGTAGGGTGTGCGTTCCTACGCTAGGAGGTTTTGTGAGAATCAGGCAAAAAAGGAGGCAAATGTTCCAGGAAAGAGGGAGGGCTCTCAGAAGCCACACCCCCAGGCAGCAGGAGGCATGGCCTGTGCGAGAAACCACTTACCTGCCAATGGGTTCCAGGTGCCCCAGAAAAACAGGACAGAGACCTTGAAGGTCAGCTGGCAGTTACCAAAAATGCAGGCCCAGGGACCACAGCAGTGAAGCACAACCACATGGAAGTGAGGGAGTGACACGGACAGAGTCATAATAACACCCAGCCTTTGTGTCCTATCATTAGCATCTGCCATGACACTGCTACTTACTGGTGACAGATGAACAGTCATCCCAAGTGGGGATCCCCAATGGCCAAGATTTGAATCTAAGATTCCATTTGACCTCAAAAACCAAGTTTTTCCCACTCTTCTGCCAATTTTAGAAGACATTCAAAATGTCTTCCTTTATGGAGACCCCAAAACATCATAGGAAGGAAAGCTCCTTGAAGGTAGAGGCCGGGAATGCCAACTCAGTGCCTGCACGTCACCAGGCTCAAGCAGTAGGACAGTGATTGACTGTCCAAGGTCACAAAGTCCCCACTGCTTAGGAGAGTGCTGGCCACAACACAGCTCAGTAAGTCACTGCGTGAAGGAAGGCTGGAATTGGTGCTGAGTCTGAGGCCATCTAGTTCCCCCACCTAGACTGCACTGGGGAGGTAGGTGGTTGCTGGGTGCCTGCTCCCAACTCAACTTCCTCACTTAGAAATGAGGCTGAGCCCAGCCCTTTGAGGCCACCCGAAGCCCCGCCCAGCAGCCCCAGAGTGTCTAGAGGAGAACCAAGCCCAGTGAGTTTCTCTGCGTGGGCCATGCACCCAGATTCCCTCATGCCACAGGGATGTGACACTGAACTTGAAGGCATCCACGCAGCAGGAAGGTGCAGGCATCATTCATAAACTCCAGCACACTGCACCCACAGGCTGGGCCATGCTGCTTGCTTCTTTAGCCAGTAGTATGCTACTAAATGTGTAACAGCCAGCTAGCCGCCAGAAGGAGAGCCCTGATTTATAGCGCTTGACCATTTCGCTGGTGTAAACAGTCCTGCTGAAGCCCTAGGAAGAGCCACGGCCTGCTCAGCGACCACAGGACAGTGGCCAAACCTGGCCCCCAGGCTGCAAAAACCCGTGTTCACCCTCTGGCCCTTAGACAGTCTGGTGACCCTTCCAATAGACATAAATAACTTTGCGACCAGAGATTCCAACAGAATGGAAGATGATGATTAGGAGATGAGTTTTATGACCATCTTAAAAATAGAACCTGTTTAATTGTAACTTTATATAACTTTTTTTTTTCAAGGGGTGTTTGACAGTCAGCTTGCAAAACTCCTAAAAGCTTAACAGTCTACTGTTACGAGCCAGTAAAGGTCAAGGCCAGCCCAGCACACTGTCCTACAGCAGACACACCATGATCATGCTGTTTTCTAATGGCAGTGCCTGTATCTAACCAGTACACCACACTACCCTGTTTCATTCATTCATTCATTCATTCATTTGATTCTATTAATATCTGCTCATCAGCATCTTCTTGAGGGCAAAGGAGATGTCACTGTATCCCTGACCTTACCTGTTACATGCTAATAACACCCCCAAGTCATGAGACACAAAGGTCTCCAGATGTTGCCAACTGTCTCCAGGGAGGCAAGACCTCCCCTGGCTTAGAAAGATGTGTCCCCTTCCTCCCAGCTGGTAGAGGCTACTGCTATGTGAGCTGCTCCACTCAGCAACACTGGGGGTCACCAGCCGGGTGGTCATGTTGTCCTGTCCAGTGCCGTAGCAATTTCCTCGTCAGATGTTGGCTGGGGGTAAACTTGACACCAGCAACTGTCAGATTGCCAAGGAATCTGGGGGCTGGTGGGATGCCATAAGGTCCAGGTGACCTGAGGTGGGGTCTGGGTCTGTTACTGGCAGGGGGCTCTGTGTACTAACATGCCAGGCACCTGAGCAGGCAGCAGTTTCCTATTGCAGAATGATCCCTATTTCATAGCTACCTATGGGCCTTCAGCTCTGGGAGAATTCTCTGGAAGCCCCATCTGTAAATCATCCCCAAATGATGTCAGCAAGGAGAGCATTCCTCAGGCTCATCTGACAGCATCTGATCTCAGCGTAGCAGAACACGCTCTGTAGTGACGGCACTGAGTGCGCTGATCAAATAATCCAATGTGGTTAGTTCTTCTCCTGGCATCAAGAGAAGAGCCCTGCTTTCTCCCTGGAGCCTGCAAATGCCCTCTTCCCTCCCCCACCCTGGCTGGTGTGAGGCCAGCTCATTCCCTGGCCTCTGCGGCCTGGAGACCACTTCCTCCTTAGCAGCCTGTGACAGAGAGCCACCAATCTCATCTTCTCTCACTTCAGGGGACAAAGGGGAGCAGTGCAGGGGCCTGCAGAGCCATCCTCTCTCCCTTCTCACTTTCATCAACTATATCTGGAGTTCATTTTTTTTTAATTGGAGAGGACTGAACATCGTCCTTGGACTAACAGTTCTTACAATCAATGAATGGATGGATGGATGGATGGATGGATGGTGGGGGTGGGTGGATGGATGAATGGATGGGTAATGGATAGATGGGGGGGTGGATGCATGGATGGATTGATGGGTGGGTGGATGGATGGATGGGTAGATGGATGGGTGGGTGATGGATGAATGAATGGACAGATGATGGATGGATGGATAGATGGGTAGATGGGTGGGTGGATGGATGGGTAAATTGATCCACCTACGCCTACCAAAACCTTAACAGAAGATGTATCTTCTTTTTAGTCTGGCTTCAGGCACAAGGGCTTTTGAGATTTATCAGATTCATCCATGTAAGTGGTTATTTCATTGTCTGGTCCTTCTGGTTGCTGGCGAATGTACGTATCCAATACATGGCTATAAAACTTCTGGGTAAATTTTGTTTTCAAGTTACTCTGATTAGAAAATAATGGTGTTGCTTTGTCTTGTTTTTTAACATATCGACACCTTATGAAGAACCCAAGCCCACAGCTGGCATTGACTCCCAGAAAGAGATGCCTGGTGCTATTAGGAAGACAGTGGAAGGTCACAGACCAGAGCGCTAAAGACTAAAAGCCGTGTTCTTTGGACTAACTGCATCTCTCTCCCACACCAGCCTTTGTAGGGAAGCTGCTCAAATTGACCAATTTACATGCGACCTCCTTTCTTCCCACCTCCATCTACTCTGAGTCAGTTGCTAAGAAGCAGGGAAGGCAGGTGAGGGTGGGGTGATGGGGCGTAGCTTATTCACTGCTCTCCCTGGACCCATTCACACCCTTCAGCAAGGCCCCCCCCAGACCACTTTCGGGTGAGTGGGGAGGGCAATGCCACCCCCTCTTGTAGACAGGAAGCCAAGGTAAGGGTTAGTCCAGGAATCAGGAATGTGGCAAGACCAACTTCAGATGTGAACCCCAGCTCTCTCTCCACCCGCTTCAGTGAGTTAGGCTAACTGCTCACTAGATCTCTTAATCTGTCTTACCCTCCCTCTCTCCTGCTGCGACCTAGAGATCAGATTGTGATGTTCACATTTCAGCCAACGAGATAATGTGTCAGGTGGCTCAGGACCAGGCTTAGGAAGAGCATGGAGGTTGGCTCCTTAACCCCTGGTCTCTTTCTTAGAGGATAGCACAAGACAAGAACTGATCCCCACTGGCCTGGACAGGAAAATAGAATGCTGCTGGAGGCTTCCAGATGTCTCTGATGCGATCGGGGCTTAAAGGAAGGCCAGATGTGGGCTAGAAGGAGGCCAGGGTGTCTCCCAGACCCTCAGTGGCAAAAAGGGAGCCAGGACCCAAAGAAAGCTGAAACCCAAGACCCAGACGGGGGCTCTCTACACTGCCTTCTTTCTGTCCCCTTGCTGGGTGAGAACTCTGCCTGCTGCTGCGTGCCAAGCTGGTGCTCTATCCCTGAGCTCATCCCAGTCCACTGCCATCTGTGCCTTACTTCCTAATTTTCTCCCTGTACATTGCCTGGGCATGAGGAAGGTGGCCCCAGGGGACAGACCCAGGCAGAACCAGGGTCTCTTCTCTCCAGCTGCAAAAAAGAACTTGGATGTCTACCCCTGCCAGCGTGTGAGCCCCACTGTGCCAATCCTGCCCATGACAGCCCCTGGAGCTAAGGGCATGGTCGTCAGGTGGGTCACTGTGGGCTGCACGGGGTCCCCAACAAGTGTGGAATTATAAACAATAACCATTTCTTCCACCCTGCTGCTCAGGCTTGCCCTTTCCTCCTCGCTTTCTCTCTGCCTCCCTTTCTTTTCCTTTTGTCTTCCTCAATACTGGGTCTTGAACCAGGGCCTTAACGCAGAAGTATATCCCTAACCACTTGTAATTTCGAGACAGTCTTGCTAAATCAGTGAAATGCTTAGACTGGGCTCCAACTTGCAATCTTCCTGCCTCAGCCTCCCCAGTTCCTGGGATGAAAAGTGTGTGCTCCAGTGGCCGGCTTGCACATTTCTTTATGAGCTGTAGTAGCTAAGACAGGTTCAGGGCTCCAAATGCCAGCAACTTTGGTAAGCACTTCACATATGTTGAGTCAGCTAACAGCGCAGCCCACAACAGCTCAGCATAGTGTATTATGAAGAAGCTGGGGCAAGAGAAACTAAACAATTTGAATTGGACGGATCTGATATTCGATCCACACACTCAGCTGGATGCCAACTTGCCTATTTCACCTTCGATCATGTTTTTAGGGCTCACCTGTCAGGCCATGTCTGTCAGAATGAAAGCATAAAGGTACAGTGGGGAATAGTCCAGAAGCAGGGCGCAACCAGCGGTAAAAATGCTGGGATGTCACTGGCTAACCCTCTCCATCCTCCCTCAGACCTGGAGGCTGGGGCATGAGTGGCAGCAGGACACAGCCCAGTGACCCTTTCCTTGGCCTGGGCCCAAAGTGTCTGGTGTCTTCATCTGTCAGCCTAGACTGCGTACAGCAGGAGCTTACTAAGGTTTGTAGCTGCTAGGGAATGGGGACCCAACTCGACAGTTTCAAAGCATCCCAAAGATGGGTGCTCTTGGTTATGATGTCACCCACATGTACTCCAGGAAGAAGGGGACAGGAAAAGCACACAGACACAGGACCAGAACATGCCGTGTGGCCAGGCCCCCAGGGACAGGACCATGGCAGATCCAGGGCCCTCCTGTCTCCCCTCTGTCCCTTTCCTAGTCTCTGAGAGCCCATCCCACACTTTGTGCTTTCCAGAGTGGTCCTTTTGAGTATGGGAAGGAGCCAGAAGACACAGGGTGTCAGATCCAGTGAATAAGTTGAGGGAGGACACCCTAGAATGTTTTACGAGCCTGCCAGTCTGTTTGATAGTACTCGCTGGCAGCATTCACTGGATATTTGATTGCACCTTGAAAAGACACTCACAAAAGGGGCTTCCAGAACTGCTTCAGACTGCAGCAAGAATGATGGGATAAGTGTGTTGGAAGGGAATGTTGAGAGCAGGATTTACCACAATGTGTCTCTTACTATACTAACTTTTTCTCATTTAAACATTCACTGTCTTGTTCTATCATCCCTCTTTTTGTGTCTGGCCCCAGGGCTGCTCAGGGAAAATGGTCACCTCCTTGAGGTCCCCTGGTAAGGACCTGACAGGGCTGCTTATCTTTGTCCAATCAAGGTGCCTGGGCTTAGGTGCCCAACCAGGCTGGAGAAGGACAGGAAGCCCTCAGGTCCCCAAGGTGGGGCTCCTGGGTGGCTGTATTGAACAATAGGAATGAATCCTGGGCCTTCTGGGGGGCACAAGTCTGAAATCAAGGCACCAGCAGTAGGGGGCTCATCTCAGGAAGACCTCATTCCAGGGGTCTGTTCAATGAGGTATATGGGAGGCTGGCGTCCTGGCAAATACAGCTTCCTACCCCTCCATGCTCTGGTGTGGCTGGTGACTTAGAGGTATTCAATGGCTCACAATGGATTGCAGAGTCCATGTCCCATGGACAGCAATGGCCCATGAAACAACACTGACCCACATTCCCTCTGCTTGTGCAGTTGTACGATAGTGGTGGTCAGTAGGTGGCCAAGTTTGTTTCTATGGTGGTCTAATTCTCTATTTTGTCTGGCTAATTAAAAAAACATATATATATATATATATATATATATATATATATATATGGTATTTGCATTCATTTTAGGGATCAATGCATATATATTGTATCTTGGTTATTTTCCTTCCCTTTTCATCTTTCTATCTTCCCCCTCCCTCCCTTGGCTAAAACTTTTAATCATTTTACTTGGAGGCCTTCTAGGCAAATTGACCATGAGAGCTATTTGTATTTCAGAAGCCCCAAGTCTGGCTTAAAGCAGGAAACCAACCCTTTCTGTTTCTTTGCCCTTGATAGACCTCACCAATCAATCAGACTCAAGCCCAAGATAGCATACAGAAAGCAAGGCAGAAACCAGAATCCATGATGGTGTAAATAGACTTGCAATAGACTGTCTGTCTGTCTGTCTTTTTTTTTTCGTTACAGGGGATTGAGCACAGGGACTTCACACTGAACTACATCTGCAGTCACTTAAACTTTTTCTTTTTCCTTTCATTTTATTTATTTGGTTTTAAGACAAGGTGTCATTATATAGTTTAGGCTGTTCTTAAAGGTAGTAGGTAGCCTGGTCTTGAACTCACAGTGACCCTCCTGCTTCCGTCTCCTGAGTGCTGGGATTACGGCATGCACCATCGCATCTTGCTAAATCTGTTATTCTGATACAAGGTCCCACAAGTAATCCTGGCCAGGCTTGAGCTAGCTATCCTCCCGCTTCATCCTGCAGTGCTGAGATGACAGGTGTGTGCCCCAGGTCCAGAGATAGTATGACTATTACCTCCTCTCCTGCCCGAGCACCAGCCTCTGCTCTCTGCACCACCTCGCCCTGATGCCCAAACAAGATAAGCCTCTGGCATGACCCAACTCCTGGGGCCTGAGCCTTGCCCTCCAGGTGAACCTTGGGACAATTCTCAGAGCTGCATGAGCCCCAAGATCCAGGCCCATACTTTGAAAACCAGGGGCTGCCTGTGCTGTGCTCAAAGGCAGTGTGGAGTGCCCACGGGGGCACTTCTCCAGGAGGGGAGGGGACCCAGGACCCTGCACCTGTGGGTGATTGCAGGGCAGCACTGAAGGTTGCACAGTCAGAACTCACCCATGGGGCCACAGTGAGGGGTAGGAGGCCTGTGGCAGGGGTCCCTGAGAATGGGAACTTACTTGGAAACAGGATCAAGTTAAGGTGAGGCTATTGTGGTGGGCCCTCACCTACACAACCATGGCCCTTATCAAAAGGGGGAACTGTGAACCTGAGACAGAAATTCAGAGGGAAAACGGCAAGATTTCTGCACCTGATTTCTAACTCTGGCCCAGAGCTGTGGGCTGGTCATCCTTTTTCATTTAGGCCTCTTGGTCTGCAGTATTGCTACATTATCCGTAGGAAACTAAGACAGGCATTGTCAAGGAACGGCTGATTCCTTATAGGATACCCACCCAACACAATAATCTGCATGAAAGAAAAGGACTAAGAAAGCAAGTTGCAAGCTGGGCTCAGGGGTACATATCTGTGACCCCAGATATTCAGAAGGCTGAGGCAGGAGGGTTACAAGTTTGAAGCAAGCCTGGGAAACTTAGTGAGGCCTTGTCTCAAAATAAAATTTAAAAAGTGCTGGGGAGCCGGGTGTGGTGACACACGCCTATAATCCCAGCACTTGGGAGGCTGAGACAGGAGAATTGGTGACATTTCAAGACCAACCTGGGCTACAAAAGTGAGCTCAAGGCCAGCCAGAATTGCATAGCGAGACCCTGACTCAAAAAGACAAAAAAAAAAAAAAAAAAAAAAAAAAAAAAAAAAAAAAAAAAAAAAAAAAAAAAAAAAAAAAAAAAAAAAAAAAAAAAAAAAAAAAAAAAAAAAAAAAAAAAAAAAAAAAAAAAAAAAAAAAAAAAAAAAAAAA
>PVJA010006231.1:0-53638 GCA_004027025.1 Myocastor coypus
TTTTTTTTTTTTTTGAAAGTTGACATATTGCATATTGTCCTCACAATCATTCTACAGAGTACAGTGTGTGGGCATGACCCACCTCCTTATTGATGTTGCTTAGAAAAAGAAAAAAAGAAAGAAAAGGAAAAGAATATACTTCTCTTTGGACTAAGAGGAAGCAGATACATACACAGTCAAATGTTCTGCAATTGCAGTGGGCCACCAGTGAAGCTTGTAATGTTGAAGGCTATAGAATCTAAGCCTCCTAAAGCTCATCTCACCAATCTAGCTCTGCATTTCGAGTAACACATTCTTTATGGAGTGTCTGGCTCACACTTTTCCCTCTCTACAATTTCAAGTCATGAATACCCAACCCAAGCACTGCTTTTTGTTGTTGTTATTCCATTTATAGGCATTGTCTAACTGTTGAGTTATTACTTCCTCAAAGAAAATGACCAAGTGTTATGTTTTTAGGCAAATTTACGATCTGTCACACTACAGGACTCACACACTGTGTGCTCACGAAGCTCCTCAGTTGTCAGTAGGCATAGCTAATAGCATTAGCTTTGAACCTGTACTCTGGGTTTGAATTCTGGCTCTGCCATTTCCTGCTACTAACCCAGGCATATTATTTAACTTTCTTGAACCTTTATGCAAGATCAGGATAATAACAGAACCTAATCTTCACAGAACTGTTGTGTAGATTAAATAAAATGATTTATGTAGCACACCTAAACTGGCCCTTGAGACAAAAGTAGGTGATGAAAACTTCTCCAATATTAACATCATTAATGGGGATTGTTCAAATAAAATGTGCCTAAAACTGACAATTTCAAAGGAAAACATTATCATCTGTATGACTCCTAGCATTAATTCATAGCACTGGGACATTATAGAACTTGGATTATATTGAAGTACTTGCATGAAATTAAGAGCCCTACTCCAAAGATTCTAAGTATAAAGACCACCTATTCATGCCTACTTAGAAAGTTTAGGTCATTGTCTTTATTAGTTCAATGTGTGTATAAATAGAAACAGTCAATGTTGAATGACTTGATCAAAATATTTTAAGCACCTGAGTTGGTTCCTTTAAGATGTCATGATGAATGTGATGTGTGTGTTACCAGCCAAGATGAAGAAGAGCAGGATGGTTTTCCGGAAGTGCAGACCTCCCCCCTGCCATCGCCCTTCCTCTCTGCCATCATTGCTGCCTTCCAGCCTGTGGCCTATGACGACGAAGAGGAAGCCTGGCGCTGCCACGTGGGTCAGATGCTATCCGACACAGATGGCTCCTGCGCAGTGTTTACTTTTCATGTGTTTTCTAGACTGTTTCAGGTCAGTGGAGTTAAAGACTTGCTGAGCTCACATTATTATCTGATAAAATTATATATTTTTCTCCTAAATCGTTATCCGATTTGAATATTCCTCCAGATTTTAAGATTGTGTTTTTCTAAATTAGTGGTGTTAGTTAAATGTGGGGCACCACGTGGTAGCAATTGCTGTGTCATTCCTATTGCAGATAGGTCTTCAAAAGCAAGCAGAACCAAACTTCAGCACAGTGTCTGACCAGTTAGTGCAGTATGCCAGCAGGCATCATCATGGATACTGAAGAGATACAAGCATAGCCCTACCTTCAAGCTTATACTGTATTAAGTTTTAATTTTTATTAGTATATGTTTGCAATACATTCATTGTGAGGAGTTGGTACACATACATAGCACATCTGAGTTGGGTTCTCATCCCCTTATGCTCTCCTCACCCCAGCTCAGTCCTCTTCCCATTTTCTCTTTCTTTCTGCTGTCTTTTATGTATCTCTTAATGCTTTGGGATCTTCACCTAAGAGAAACCATGCAGTATTTAGGCTTATGTGTCTAATTTTATCTAACATTATAGTCTCAAAGTGCATCTGCCTTTTCCTATAAATGCTTTTGCTATAGATGATTCAGATTTGTCCTCCTTCCTAGCAGGGGTATGCCATGGTGTGTCAATATCACGTTTTCTTTATCTATTCATCTGCTAAACTTACAGGCCACCTCCACAATTTGGTTCTTATCAACTGTGCTGCTATAAGTATGGAGTATCACTATAACTGGTGTCTTTGACTCCTTTGGGAATATAGCCAGAAGAGGAATAATTGGGTCAAACAGAACCTTTTGTCCATTTATTTGGCATAGGCCCTCATGAAGCTCTTACTCATAATGATCCTCCTGTCTCAACCTCCCTGGTGCTGGGATTACAGGCATGTACCACTATGTCTGGTTTTGGTGGTGGGCTTGATACCCAGGGCCAGCATGGCCTGCAGTACCGGGGATTGAACCCAGGTACTGTGCTTGCCAGGCAGGTGCTTAAACCACTGAGCTATCTCCCCATGCCTAGTTTTAGATTTGCGAAAAGGTTGGTTTTTATAGTGGTTATATAAGTTTATATTCTTCCAACAATGCAAAAGTTTTCCTTTTTCCTCACAGCCTCACCTCTGTCCATGATAGTCATTTTTTTTTTCCTGCAGTAAAATGGAATCTGTGTCATCTTCTGTTTCTCTAAAGACTAAAGATAATAAACCTGGTTTCCCTGTGTTTATTCGCTATGTGTACTATTGTTTCTCCAGTTTTTTTTATGGGACTTCTTATTTAGGGGAAAATAATTTTTAGTGCTATATATCTTCTAGATATTAGTCATCTGGTTAAGGAATAGCTGGCAAAAATTCTTCCATTCTGTAGATTGTCTTTTTTACTGTTTTTTGCTTTGACGTGCAGCAGCATTTTAATTTGCTATCATCCTACTTGTTGATTCTTAATGTTCTTACACAGTTAGCGTTGTGTTCACAAATCCTTGCCTATGTCTTTGAGAGATTAGCAAGTAGGTTGTAGTATTATTTCAGTCTTTGATCCATTTTGACTGTAGTTTAGCACAGGGTGAGAAGCATGTATCTCGAGTTGGTCTTCCACATGTGTTTAGTCTGTTTTCCCAGCACCAATTACTAAAGAAGCCATCTTTAATCCACTGTAGTTTTTGGATCGTTTGTCAAATGGCTGTGTGTGCCTGGAGTTGTTTCTGAATCTTACAGTTACTTCTCTTGACCCATGTGTCTGTCTGTGCCAGTACCATGTCCTTTCATCACAGTAGCTTCATCATATAGCTGAAGTCTGGTATTGTGATGCCTCCTGCTTTGTAAACTCCTGTTGTCCAGGATTGCTTTTGCTATTCTGGATCTCATCTAATTCTATATGAATTTAGCATTGTTTTCTCTAGTTCTATGAGGAATGCCACTGGTATTTTTATTAGGATTCCATTAAATCTATCCATCAATATTTGAGAATCTCAGTTATTTTGACAATATTAATTCTACATATCCAGGAATAGGTAATGTTATTCCATTTTCTGATGTCATCTTCCATCTGCTGTTTTACAGTACTATAGTCTTTGTCATAGAGGTTTCAAAAAGTTTATTAAAAAGTACTGATTGACATTTATCACTGTGGGACCCTACTTTTATTAAGGTTACTTCAACCTTAGTAGTAATAAACAGTATCATTTCTTGAGTATTCACTGGGTGTAAGCATAATGCTAAATGCATCTCATTAAGTGTTTTCAACATTTTGATACTGAACCCAGAGCCTTCATACTGAGCTACATTGATCCTCCCTTTATTTCTTACTTGATGCCTGGTCTTGCTGTATTGCCCATGTAGGGGCTGAATTCACAGTCCTCTTCCCTCAGTGTTGAAATTACAGGCTTACACCATTACACCTGGATAAGTCACTACAGTAATTTTTTTAAACTGCCTAAAGTTAGGCTGTTTTGGATTGGCCAGATAGCTCAGTGGATTAAAGCACCTGTTTAGGCAAACACAGGGGCTGGGGGTTCTATCACTGGCCTGCAGTGCCAGCCCTGCCTCTGGGGCACACTGAGATGGTAACTGAGACTGGGTATAGTGGTGCATACCTGTAATCCCAGCACTTGGGAGGCTGAAAAAGAGGAAGGATCACAACAAGTCCAATCTGTGTAGTGAGACCCTGTTGACCCTGCAGAAAAATACATAATATAAAAATTTTTTAAAATAAAGTTATGTAGCTTTACTTAAATGTGGAAAGGGACCTTCTTATAAGATACTAAACTTTTCTTTAATGTTCTTTCACCTAGACAATTCAAAGAAAATTTGGAGAAATAACTAATGAGGCAGTCAATTTTCTTGGTGAGAGTCTGCAGCGCATCGGTACCAAATTTAAAAGTTCATTAGCAGTGATGATGATGTGCTCAGAGTGCCCAACAGTCTTTGTGGATGCTGAAACAGTAAGTTTTTACATCAGGGCTTTTAAAAATTTGAATGGCATCATTAAATCACTTTTTTAAAAAAAGTAATTTGGAGCTTTAAGGTATCATAGTTCTTATTTTCAACTTGATTATAAATTGCTGACAGAATACACTATTCCAGTAGATTAGAGGCAGTGCCCTGTGAATCTGATTCCAACTCTTCTCTGCCTGCTTGAGAGTCCTGGATGAGGAAGCTGAAGAGCCATGCTCTAGAGATGTGTTCTTTCCTGCTTCTTGAATCAAAATAGGCCCATGGCTAGAGATAGCCAGAGCACCCCTACTTGCCAAGCACACACAGATGATATAGCAATATGTTTAAAGAGATAAAACTTCAGAGATGGTATCTCCATTGTGTCTACTGGTCTGATGTGCCATTTTTTTTTTTGACTTTGCCACTTTTGGAAAACATCTCATGGTATCTCTGTCCTTCCTGACACCTTCCAGTCCTTCCATGGAAAGTCAGTACTTAGAAAGGGACAGAATGTAATAACAGTGTCTGACAGCCAACTCAAAGGCGCTGTATGACCCAAAAGTTGTTGCACTTGTGGCTGGATCAGGATTGGTGACCAGGATTGATGTGTTTGATTTGACAGCTGATGTCATGTGGCTTGCTAGAAACACTCAAGTTCAGTGTTTTGGAGTTGCAAGAACACCTGGATACATACAATGCCAAAAGAGAAGCCGCTGAGCAGGTCAGTCTTCTACTATGTGAGAAAAAAAAAAAAAGGGATTCGCTGAAGTGTTGAGCCCACCCAGACAAGAAGAGCCCTGTCCCTGGGGGTGTTTGAGAATGGTGGGTTCTGGGAGCACTCTTCTTTGCTCAGAGAACCCAACTTTGCCTTTGAGAAACCTGTCTTCTAGGAGCACATTGAAAGACCACGGCTTCATGAGGAGCTGATGTGTGGGAACTACACAAATGCTCACAACACTGACAGTGGGGAAGAGCAGCAGTATCTCTCAAAGAAATTGTGCTCCATAAAATCCATAGCCTCTGACAAAACGAAGTTTATCCTTGTGGTATCACATCAGTATACATGGACAAGAGAAAATAGCACGTTCTGGATTGCAGATACTATCTGATAAGAAAGGGCGTTTCAACTCCAGTTGTCACGCAACAGTATCAATAGTCCTTTGAGAGCAAATCCTGTATATTTTCTTCTGACCTGTGCAGAAAACAAAATACTTCTGCTTTTCAAACTAATTGTATGTTGTTAGGGTTTTCTTCTATAACAGAGGGGTCTTTTGTTAGTTATAAGCTGTCACATATTAAGACGTATGAAAAATTATGTGTAAAACCTAGTTGTTTTGGGGCTGGTAAGATAGCTCAGCAGTCTAAGGTGCCAGCTAGGCAAGCTTAGGCAATCACAAGGACCACAGTTCGATCCCCAGCACCACATGCTGTGCCAGCCCCACCCCCAGGGCAGGCTGAGCCGGCTATAACATAAATAAACAAACAAACAAACAAACAAATAAATAAGGCGTTAAAAAAAAAACCTAGTTTTATATTGTTAAAGGAAATATGTGGCACAATCACTATGTTAATGAAGGTTAAACATCTGTAATTCCAATAATCTGAAATCCAAAATACAAAATATGTCACAAATGAAAAATTCCACACCCGACCTTTGATGGGTCACAGTATAAAGGCCAGTCAGGGATGACAACACACACCTAACTCCAGCATTGGGAGGCTGAAGCAGAAGCCTTATATGAGTTCTAGCTCAGCCTAGACTGCATGGTAAGATCCTGTTCAGAACAAATTAAAAAACCCGAAGTGTAAGAATGATTATCAGAAATGGAAGGAATGCTGCTGTCAGACCAATACAGGCTGTCCTGATGGGTGGCTAAGTGATGAATGTGTCTCTAGTGGCCAGTGTTCGTGAATTGTTTCCTGCCTCTTTTTCTCGAAGACTCCTTCAGGCTATGTAAATAAGCATATGTGAAACAAATATTTAGACTTGGGTTGCATCACCAAGATATATCATTATATACTTTTAAGACTGAAGTATATGATCAATGTTAAATTGTTAAAAATTGCTATAAAAGCATATTGCCAAGTAATCCCTCCTCCAGAATATTCCCCCTTTCTTCAAACACACATATTTTACTGGTTTTTTCTTTTGTTTTCTCTTAAGACATTTAACAGCATAGGGACTACAGGGTCTCACTACACAGATTGGACTTGTAGTGATCCTCCTGTTTTCAGCCTCCCAAGCACTAGGATTGCATGCATGTGCCTCCATGCCCAGTGCCAGTCAGTGGCTCAGTGTGTCCTGGGGGCAGGGCATGGCATCTTGTCACTTTTTTGTCTTAAGGCAGGCTCTTGGTACATAGCCCAGACTGACCTCTAAGCCCAAAGCAGTCCTCCTGCCTCAGACTCCTGAGTATAGGGATGACAGGCATGAGCCACTATGCCTAGCTCTTGTCACTTTCTGAAGCAGTGGCACTGTCATGAGTACCTTGATGTCCTGAATCAAAAGTTTACCTTTCACAGCCATTTTTGACTTTGAGGAAGAGCCTCAAGCCAGCCATGTGGTGCCATACCTGGTGACTGAAGTGGATGAGGACACTGTGCTGTCCTAAGAAGCTTGCCTTCCACTTCGATGGCCCTTGGCGGCAGCAGTCCCACTGTGGTGATCATACCTCAAGACATTCAAGAAAGAGGACTTCCAGCCCAGCCCCTGGTAGTTTTTCATTAAACAGTTTTTAATTCTTCAAGTCTTTTGAGGCTCCGAGAGAGAGCCAGAGGCTTTCTGCCATCTTGGCAAGGACTATAGATGTTTGTCTCCCCAGCACCATGAGACCAGAAATGTCTGCTATGCTTTTAGCCAGCCATGTGCTGCTTCCTGGCCTCCTGGCCGCTCCTCTGCGCACGAGCAACAGAACAGCAAGCGCCTGAGAGGGAACTGCAGACAAACTGCCGGGCTCAGTCCTGAGCTTTCCTTTTCTGCCGCACTGCCTTGGTAGGGTGCAAACTCAAGGCTCTCAGGTGTTCAGCCTCTACAGTGGCCAGGACAGGCACATATCTCCAGAGTAAGATGCAGGACTCCCTTCCGTGCTTGATTGAGTCCCAAGTCCTGGCTGACAATACATAGCTTCTATTACAGTCTGTGGGGGATTGGCCATGTACAGCTGCTCTATTGTATCCTGAAAGGGAACCTCTTCCACCAGCTAAATTTTAACCTTCATTTGAGTCTTGAGTAAAGAAAACATCAATACAAGAAGACAGAGTAGATGGGGATAGGAGAGTGTCCTTTGTACCAACTCTGCCATGTCTTACACATGCTGGAAAGCTGTAGAACTGCACTGCACAGGTCAGTGTGTGGCCGTGGGACTGCCAGGTTGGAAGTCATTCTCTTCCAAAATACTATGTCCATAGGTAGGTACTAGGAAACATTAAATTTAGTAAAAGTGTATAAGATCAACTAAAATTACTCATTTTGTTTATTAGTATATTTGTTCAAATTGTACCAGCATGGTGTTAAGTATGTATGAATAAAGATTAAAGCACAAATTCTATAGTAGGTGTCAAGTGAATTTTGCTGGTAGGAGGAAATCTGCTGGTAGCTTTTGACAGTGACTGCCACAGGGCATAACTCACCAGAAGAGCATAACATGTTTTTCTTCAGAGATGCTGTCAAAAGCTAAGTAAATAGCTTTAGGGACAATGCAGTCTGAGTGACTGAGATATCAGTGATGTGGGGTCAAAGATTGTTTTTGAAAGAACTGAGATGTCTTTGCATGTGAAACGTTAAGGTGCAACTGAGAATTTTGAATGTCGAATACTAAAATGTCTTCAGAATAACTACTTAATATAGCCATTAGTTTTCTCTAAATGTCCTAGTGATTTTAATTTCACTCTTATTACCAAAGGGAGAAAAACAAACAAACAAAAAAAATTATGAAGTGAGAAGAACTAACAACTTCTAAACTACCAAAATCTCAGAGCTTACCCTTGAAGATTCTCTTAGCTTTTACCTCAGTTTAGGAATTTGATGACTCCAGTGATCTTTTCTATTCTACCCCGATAGCATTGATTTGTTTTTACTTGACTATAGAAACTATACTTCAATATTAAGTTTAGGAATAGCTCCTGGATACAGAAACAAAACAGTACTGAGTGCTTCTGCACCCAGTATTTGTGTGTTTGTTACCAGAAATTAAACTCAGGACTTGTACTTGTCAGGCAGGCTCTTATGCTGCTGAGCTATCTCGCCAGACATCCAGTGTTCATGAAGATGACATATTTGTCATTCATTACCATCCAAAAAGAAAGGAGTGGAAGAAAGTAAAAAGATGTAAATAGATCTGGAGTTCCTGTTTCAGTAATTAAAACTGACACTAGTCTTTTGAGAATTGCACTTCTGAGAAGCAAACAGACCCACTTAATTCTCTTTAAATTGCCTTTATTAAATTGACCAGAAGGAAAGCGAATCTTTCATTTCCCAGTCTGCTGTTACACAAAGGTCAAGCATAAGTTGTGAAGATTTTCAATAAAATCTGCAAAAGACAGAGTCATCTTGACAGAAATAGGGCACCACAGGCCTCTAGAATGGGAGACTATTGTTTTCATTAAAACACATGTGCATCTTGTTGTGCTGGCCACAGCATCCTTTTGTTTGTTGCCTGCAAGTGAGTATCTTGAAATGGTTTTCAACTAGCTAGTTGAAAGCCTCTGTCTACACCTAATCCTGGAACTACAAGTTACCTTTTAATTTTGTCATTTATATATACTGCAATTAGTTTCTACGGTGTATCATGCAATTACTTTATTGACATTTCATGGTTTTTTTTAGTGGTTAAACAATTGTAAGAGGACTTTTGGTGGCAAAGAAGACATATATAGGATAAACACAGATGCACAAGTAAGTCTCTTCTTGTTTTTACTGCTAAGTAAAACTACATAAAACTGTCCTTAATATTTCAGGAACAGTATTTGTAAACATTTTCATTTTAGTTATCAGAACAATCACAGTAAAAGTTAGGTTGAATGAAATACTGGCTTTAGTAATAAAAGTTTCACTTTAATATAAATGAGCCACCTTAATAATATTCAACAGATAAGCATGGTGGTATCTGGAGAGCCCAAGTTGATTTCAGTTGCACTTATGAAAAAAAAAAAAAAAAAAAAAAAAAAAATTCTACATTAGTATTTTGAGGATAAATTTCAGAAAAGCAAACCTGGGAATAATTTGATATGTACATCCATATGAAACTTTCTAATGGTGAAATTCTGATTGGATCAGTTATAACATTTCTAGTACAGACAATGAAAATAGTATATTTTCTTAGAGAAATATGCACATAGGTACATATCTGTTGTAAGGGAGATATTGTTAACAGCACAGGTTCATATGGGGAAAATACTTTCTTTCACCAACTAAACAATCTGCAGGGGCCCGGCAGGATGGCTCAGTGGTCTAAAGCGCCTGCTTAGGAAAGCTTAGGCGGCTGCCCAGACCGCGGTTTGATCCCCAGCACCACATGCTGCGCCAGCCCTGCCCTCAGGGCAGGCTGATCTGGCCATATAAATAAACAAACAAACAAACAAACAAAAGTTCTGAAACAAGAAAAAAATAATAAAATAAAATAAATTCTTTTAAAAAAAAACAATCTGCATAGCTGCATAGCTGACATCAGAATTCCTGACACTGTAGTAAATTACCTTTTTTTTTTGCAGTGCTGGGAATTGAAACCAAGACCCAACACATGCTAAGGCTAGCACTGTATCACTGAGCTACTTGCCCAGCTAGATTTCTGATCTCTATAAAAGTTACTCTACTGTTAAAATAAACATGAAGAGTTTTGGAAATCCTAAAATGATGAAAAAAATCAAAGTGTAGTTTAATGGCTCTGTCAAGCGCTGCTGGTATAGGATATTCCATATAATGTAAAGAAAATATCATAAATTCCAATCTGCTATACGTCCAAATGCTGAATTCATGTTCTTTTATGTGAGAAATGAATTGTAAGAGCAACAAAGAGGAAAAATTTGTCAGAAGGATAGCTTCTAAGAGAGAAAAAACGGGGCCAGAAAGTGGGTTGCCCATTGGCCAGCTTCTCAGGGATGTTTATATTGAGAAAGCCATCGGATTAGGTGGGGTTTAGGTGGGACAGAGCTGTAATTAAAATTACAAGTACTGTCTCTTAGGTTGATTCAAATCGTGGGTGTGAGGTAGAACAAAATTATGGTACCACCAGTAAGCTTACAAGTATAGTTGTTTAGGTAATAGTGATTAGATGGGGATCAAATGGGGAAGCAAGTCATATAGCAAGTCTATATTGGAGGAACAAGGGCTTTTGAGGTGATAGTCAGAGACTATTCCTGACCCCCTCTGAGGTGATTGGTGCCTATTTAGAATTTCAAGCTTAGAATATCAAGTGTTACTGTTTACCCCTAGGTCAAGTCTGTAGGTGTAGTCTGTCTTGTGTGTGAGGTCCAAGGAATGCAATTCCACCCAGTTGTGATGTGTTCTTTTCTGCCCTATCTCTAACTGGCTATATGTCTAACTTCGATGTCTGTAATACAACAAGTGCTTTATGTCTCTTCTATATGAAGAAAATGAGGTCATCTCCAGAATAAGTCAGTTGATATAGCTTGAACTGTTTCTATGAGTGAAAACGATACATTTAAGACTTTCATTTATAGCTTTCTCACCTTTCATGAGGCTTTTGTACATAAAGTTGGCTCTTTATCAGTGCACTTTCTTGCATAATTAGCAAATGAAATATTTTAATAACAAGAATATACATGCAAATTTCAATGCAGCTAACAGCTTTTTAGTTTTTTACAGCTGATTTTTTTCCCCCTGTACTGGGAATTGACCTTACAGCCTTGCACTTGACAGGCAGGTGTTGTGCTAAGCTGTATCCCCAGCTCTAGATAACAATTTAAAATGTGTATGCATATGTATCTTCATCTTCAGTTGCACTTTTGGCAGGTTTAGACTGTTTAGTAGTTAAGACCTGCACAGTTACATTGTGCTATTTCCTATAATCATGATGGTCATGAGCTTCTGTAATTTTCTTTTACTTCTGGAAGTAGAGGCCATGTATGCTCTATGTGTAAAGTCAGTTCTATTTTATTGAGCTAGTAGAAGTGAGAAAAGGTATATATAACTCAAATTAATTTCCACAGGAAATAAACTATATAAGACCCTCAGAAGTAATAACTCTTTAGCTGGGCATGGTGGCACATGCCTGTAATCCCAGTACTTAAGAGGCTGAGGCAGGAAGGTCATTGTGAGTTTGAGACCAGCCTGGATTACAAAGTGAGCTGAAGGCCATCCTGAATTGCATAGTAAGACCTTGTCCCCCCTCCAGCCCCCCAAAAAAGAACTGTAGCTAATATTGGAATGTGCTCAACTAATGTTTATTGAATGGCTGTCCCCACAGAATTTATGGTAAGCAAAAGTTCACCTTTGCTTAGCAAATCTTTTCTAAATTGATAGAAATAAATTTATATAAATGGTCCTTCAGAGGAAACTAGAAAAGCAGGCTTAAGAATGACTTTTAGAAGCTACATTCACATAGTCAAAATTGCTGTTTTAATTAGAAGGCACTCTTAAATTAGACAAGGTTCAAGATACTACAGATACATTAGTCCATAAATAATTTTCAGTATTTTACATACATAGTTTCCTTTGACTGAAATCTAGTTAGAGCAAACTTCTGAAGTTTATATCTGGAGGGCAGGATACAACACACATCTGCTTTAAATAACCTTCCTGGTAGCCCTGCAGCAATCAAGGCTACCTAGGGCCCAATGGGAGACTGGGTTAGGAAGCCTCTGTGACTACTGCCAGGAATAATCTCCTTATAGGTAAGTATTTACTAAGGTGATAAACCAGTCTGTTCCTGAAAAATAGTGAGATTTCTTTTGCTTGTTTTCTACTTTGCTAATGGAAATGTTTTTATTGCAGTTGAGTTTTGAGTCTTTATTGTTTGTACAGGTTATGAAAACTTAGCCAGATTTCCCAGGATCCCATTAGTTTGATCTTATCCTTTGTAGCTTTTACTCAGAAATATAGTCTAAATGTACTTTATTTGGCAAGGTTTAAACACCCTGAATTGTTGCAATAAATGTCTATAAAGTTGTATTGGAATAGCATAAACTTTTCCTTGGGGTGTGACTATATATTCTTCATTGTGTCAGGGCAATCTGTGACCCTACATAAAATGATTTCTTACACTAATTCTTGGTCTTTTTCTTTCTATTTTTTTTTTGTGACCCGATCACCTTGCTTAGCAAATGGAAATTCTAGCAGTAAGTGACCTGTCTTGATTTATAGACTACTTATCCTTGCCAGGCAAACTGGTTTTCATCTCCCATTTGTCCCTTTGTGACCTAGCAATGTTTTGTCATGGACTACTTTCACAGTAGTGTGTGCTTCAGTTTTGTGTAGTCCTAATCCATGAAATGTTGGTTATATGAAATAGATTTTACGGTATGTATGTAAAACTAGCACTTGCCTTTTTTACATCTGTAACTAACATCTTTTACATTTTTTAATCTTAAAAATCAAAACATAGGGCCAGGGATTTAGCTCAGCAGCACAGCGCCTGCCTGCCTGGCAAGCGCGACATCCTGAGTTTGATTCCTGGTATAAAAAGAAAAAATCAAAACGTACAAGTTATTCTCAGTGTCATTTCAATGAGCTTAATGAGTGGCTTTCTTTAGACCTTTCTTTTTTAAATAAGAGTTTGCCCAGATTTAGTTTGCTTTACAAAGCACTAGCAGAGAGATTTCTTTTCAATGTGGACACAACTATGCATTTGTGATTTCTTTCCATTATGAATTTTAAAGATTTATAGAGTCCTTTTCTAAACATCTTTATATTTCTCCTGACATACTCTCTTTATCCAGCATTTAAATTGCTTTATACTAAAAATGAATTATGCAACCAAGAGATCCCATTTTTGTTCACTGTGGTCCTCCAAGCATCTTTCATCTTTCCTTCATTAGCTTCACACCATATTAACTTGCTTAGAAAAATGAATGCCAAGACAATTTTAACATAATTATTCATAACTTTGTATTGGAAATATGCTTTCTAGTTAAATATGGAAAATAACACCTAAATTTAATATAATATTATTTATTTCTAGGAACTGGAGCTCTGCCGACGGTTATACAAATTGCATTTTCAATTGCTACTTCTGTTCCAGGCCTATTGTAAACTTATCAACCAAGTAAATACAATAAAAAATGAAGCAGAGGTAAATATTCAGTTGTCATAGGCATCAGTAATCTATTTGAAAGCTATTTTTTTGCTTTTTGGGTATGGAGAATCAAACTCAGGATCTCATACTTGCCAGGCAGGAGCTGTGCTATTGAGCTATATCCCCTAACAAAGTCAAAAGTCCCTTGCACTGAGTCACTTTTTTCAGATGAAAAGTTACTTTTTAAATGATATACTGTGACAGGATGTATTAATATTAGAAGATAGCAATATCTAGTAATTTTCAGAAGTTTAAGGCCTTAAAGCTTTTAAGAGCAGATACAGATCTATGATCAAAACTCAAGTCAGTCATATCAGTAGACTTTAAAACTATATGATGAAACCACTAACACTTTTCCTGTGTATTCTACAGTTAGGAGATGGAAAATTATGGGGTTTGGGAGTTTTAAAAATTTATTATAGTGGGGTCCGGCAGGATGGCTCAGTGGTCTAAAGCCCCTGCTTAGGAAAGCTTAGGCAGCTGCAGGGACTGCGGTTTGATCCCCAGCACCACATGTTGCGCCAGACCTGCCCTCAGGGCAGGCTGAGCCGGCCATAAATAAAAATAAATAAACAAACAAACAAAAGTTCTGAAACAAGAAAAAAAAACTTTAAAAAAATAAATAAAATTTATTATAGTAAAAGATGTGTTGCCATTAATCCCCCTCAACATACTCCTCCTCACTTTGAACACATTTATCCCATTATTCTTACTACTTTCTGCAGCAGTTCTAGTTGCGCTGTCCTGGGTAACTTGATTTCTTTAGCACCTTTATGGTCATGTTGGTTTTAGGAAGAGCTAGGCCTCTGAATAAGGACACACGGCAGCACTATGTTTCATTGCGCCTCTTCAACACATGAAATACACTTCCACAGCTGCCTCAGAGAATGGCTAGAATGATGCTATAAGGGTGTTCAGAGCAGGGGGGAATATCTGGAAGGGAACTAATGCAGTGTGTCTGGGTGTCTTCTACTATAATCTCTAAAGTTTATTTACTATATACTTTAATCACCCCATGTATATGAATATACATATGAATATACATAAGACCCCTTAGAATGCTAAAAGTAATTGCTAAGGGTCTGGGGCATTTGTTTTGAGGTCTGTGTAGGATGTGTGTTGCCCATTCATAGCTAATCACTTTGGTCCTTATTAAAAATCACTGGGAAAATTATTGAACTTTTAAAATAAAATCTGTTAATATACATGCAAATTGTTTTTGTAAAATACAGTTACTAAATAGCCTTTTAAAACACAAAAACATTAGGCAAGTACAGGGGACCAGGGTTCAATCCCCAGCACCACATGTGCACTGGCCCTGCCCCTGGGTGCGCTGAGCGGCCCGCTCAGTCTGGACATGGTGTTGTATACCTGCAATCCCAATGCTGGGGAGGCTGAAAACAGGAGGATTACTAGGAATCTGAGCTTCAAAGTGAGATCCTATACCAAATACATTAAAAAATAAAGAAAAAAAGACTTTCCTGTCAGAAGTACTTTTAAGTATACTGTTACTCTGCAAAATGTAATCGTTACACAATTAAACTGATATGTAAACAGTCACCACAACTTGTTTTATCTAGAATATTTAGCTGGGGAGACAGCGCAGCGGCATAATTGTCTGCCTGGCAAGTACAAGGTCCCTAGTTAAATCCCTGGTACAAAAAAAAAAAAAGAATATTTAAAGATGGCTACTGTCACTGAACAGATGAGCAGACAGACCATTAAAGGTGTCTTTGTTTTAGGTAATCAACATGTCAGAGGAACTTGCCCAACTGGAAAGTGTCCTCAAAGAAGCTGAGGCTGCTTCAGAAAATGAAGAAATCGATATTTCTAAAGCTTCACAAACCACGATAGAAACTGCCATTCATTCTCTAATTGAAACTTTGAAAAATAAGGAATTTATATCAGCTGTAGCACAAGTCAAAGCTTTCAGGTAAAAAAAGGAGGGGGTTTGTAACTTTGTATGACCCAGGTGGACATTTACTAACTTTAGGTTTGATTTTCTGTTTGATGAATCAGTATCTTGTCTTTCTGAAAGGAAGGAAAAAATAACATTTCATCATTTGCCCCTGAAGTGATACCAAGATTGTTTTCTCACCCTTAGGTGGTACTTAAGCAATACATTGGCTCAAATATTTATGGTGATAAATATTACCTTAAAATATGGTGGCTCTTGGGGCCGGGGAGGTAGCTCTGTGGTCCAAGTGCCTGCCTGGCAAGAACAAGGTCATAAGTTCAAACTTTGGTCCCACCAAAAAAAAAAAAAAAAAATTATATATGTGTATATATATGTGTGTGTTGCTTTTAATTGCTTACAGCTCAGAACTTAAAGAGTCTGTATTTCCAGGTCTCTCTGGCCCAGCGACATCTTCGGTAGCTGTGAAGATGACCCTGTGCAGACGCTGTTGCACATCTACTTCCATCATCAGACGCTGGGCCAGACAGGCAGCTTCGCAGTCATTGGCTCCAACCTGGACATGTCAGAAGCCAACTATAAACTGATGGAGCTCAACCTCGAGATAAGAGAGTCTCTCCGCATGGTGCAGTCCTACCAGCTTCCAGCACAGCCCAAGCCCGCTGGACACATGGTGAGCACTGGCTTCTGAGAAACCTCTGGCTTCGTGGGAAGAAACTGACCTGACGAGGATTAAGAATATTAACCAAGCACCTTTTGTGGACCTTTGTGATTCACTGATGACTCTTCTGGCAGCATCTGCAACTGTAGTGTAACTAAAGTCAAATTGTATCTAAAACAGAGCTCAAGGAAACAGAATGCTTAACAGCTGCCAATACCTCCTACAATAACTGAAGAAGGAATTTTTTTTTTTTTAATTAACCTATGTGAAAAAAGGGCTAAAAGTGATGCATACAAATACATTACTTCCTGGAGAAAGAATTCCAAGAATGTTTGCAATAATGGTCTCGAATACAGAGACTTCTGGGGGCAGGTGAAATGAGGCTGAAATCAAGGCTGGGACATTTTAGCCGAAGACCTGCAGAGCTGTTTGACTTTCTTAGCAGTCCTTGACCTAACTGAAAACAGATGTTGGGTCATCTCCATGAATATACATTCAGATAGACACAGAGAGACTTATTTGTAAAAACCATTCATTATTTTTATTTTTCTTATGGGCTAAGGGTCTGGGGTGTTTGTTGTTTTGGGGTCTGTATAAGGAGTGTGTGTGTGTGTGTGTGAGAGAGAGAGAGAGAGAGAGAGAGAGAGAGAGAGAGAGAGAGAGAGAGATGGGATGTATGGGTATGTGACAGTCCTATTTTTAAGGTGTGGTTGCTTGATTATGTCTCAGAGCATGCCTAAAAGAGCACTGCAAGATTATTTTTGAAGAAATTTTATTTTATTAGATCTAACTCTTCATAGTGTGTAAATGTTAGAACATTTTAATAATATTTTAAAGCTGGGCTTTCCCAGTATTTCAAGAAGAAATAATATATCTGTTAACGTTATTGGAATGCTGCTCAGTTCTCTGATCAGTGCTTATGTTACAACTGTTGACAACTAACCAAAGTAGATGCCTGCAGAGACTTTAAAATGTAAGATAAAGACATGTGCTGCCCAATGGCTGTTCCCATTAGAAAAGTTAACTTATTTTACTCCATAATTATAGAAACTGTATAGACTAAAACCAGTATTTTCTTGTACATTTGTGCCATGCACTGCTATACAGGAGTAGGTCTACAAAGCTAAATGAAAAAGTGTGGTCGTGATGGTAGAATATGATATATATGAGCTGCAGGCTCTGGTCTACAGAATTTGAGAGAAGAGATGCAAATGCATTTGTATATGTTGATTTAGGACTTCCACGTTCCGTGCTACAGGAACCTGGGGATGGGAGAGAAATGAAAGAAGCCTGAAGATTGACTACCACAACACGCAACATGTATATTCACTGTCTGGTCTGTAGCATAGCACAGACTGCATTCTGTTTTTTAAATTGCATTTTGTAAAAGAATGTAGTCCCACAACTCCTCTGATTTGAAAGGAACACCTTGTATTTTTTATATGCATCTCTTATCCACTGTGACTTTTCAACTGGGCTCTGATTCCAGAGCTTAGAATGTAGAAATGAAATGCTTAGCTTTGCCTTCTCTTGGGAGTGTGGACCTGCCAGAAATGTAACTATGCTCAAGTGCATTAATGAAAGGCACTGTGCATACAACTATTGGACTGCAGGCTGTAGTTATGTTTCCTGTTAAATTCTGTAACTGGTCACGGAACCTTCATAATCACTGTATTTTTGACCCTTATAAAAATTATTTTAATGGTGTTCTGGTACTGTAAATGGTGTCCTTTAAATTATTTAATAACTTTGGGTGTGGGGCCAGCAGAGAGGGATGGTGTCCAGAGACACATCACACTTTATATCCTATCTTTACTCTCCCCTATTTTCTTACCCTTACATCCTTTTTGTTAAAAATAAAAGGCGTTGTAGCTCTTGGTTTCTGTAGGTTTTTTTTTTGTAAAAAAGAAAAATGACTATTTAGAAACTTTCTCAGTGTCATCTGAATAATTCTCAAGTATACTTCCTTTTAAAAAAAAAAAAAAAAGCTGGCAGGGGCTGCAGAGATAGCTCTGTGGCATAAGTGCCTGCCTGGCAAGTGCAAGATCGTGAGTTCAAACCCTGGTCCCGCAAAAAAAAAAAAAAAAAAAAAAAAGTTGGTTACTCAAACCAAGTTTTGAACAACTGAAACTTGTATCTATATGTAATGAACCTAGTAATAATGTAATAAAAATGAGAAAGTCTTAGAAAGCTAGATGCAAGCGTAAGTTCACTAGGACTGCTTTTGTAGTTGACTTTTCTCAAGTCTAGCCTTTAATCTTCCTCCTCAGAATCTAATTTGTATTGGACAGAAACTATCAAGTGGTCAATTTGTTACCTTCTTTCATTCCATTTTTGCGCATATAGCCTTTTTACTTTTGTCCACTATGTTTATCATTTTAAAATAGTGGCTGTAAAATAGCACCCCCCCAAAAAAAAAAATAATAATCGGGCTATTTGTATGCTATTTCACAAAAGCCAATGAAGGATTTGTATATACAAGTTAGGAATATGCCCTACTTTTAGAGATTTAGTAGAGGGTGTGCCTGTACCCCACTTCTTACCTTAAACTGAGTAAACCACTACTTGTGCTCATGACAAAGGCTCAGCAAAGCCACTGTAAGACCCCCTCGATGAGGCCTATGAATGACAGCTACTCATGTCCACACCAGCATAATCTAAATGGAAAATGGGAGAACCACAAGAGCGAGTGAGACTGTCTTTAATGGTACTGAGGACTGAACCCAGGTCACAGCGGCACCATCCCTACCCCTTATCCTTCACAGGAGCTTGGTAAGTTGCCCATGCTGGGCTCTAGTGTGTATCTCCTGCCTCAACGTTCCAAACAGCCACCACACTTGACTTAGGCTGTATATATTTTATAGCATACTTTTCAAATTTTCAAACTTAACAGTGCTCACTTGGAGGGTGGGGACAGTAGGGGTTGAAACCAGGTTTTTAGGTTTTTGTGTGTTTAGTGAGATCAAGTGTTGCTAAGTCACTAAACTGCCCAGACCGGACTCAAATCTGATCCTCTTGCCTCATCCTCAGTTATATGCCAATACACTGATTACTTTGGAACATGGAGAAAATTACAATCACTTTTGACACCCAGAGACAATGTTTTGTAGTATTTTCTTCCAGCCTCTAAGCCATCTTAAGATCGATTCTCATTTTGGACTGCATGCAGAAGTGTGGCAGTGCCTTCTCATTGCTAATGCCACCATAAGCTAAGACATGTTTTTGTGCCATATTGTCTCCAAGTCAGATCCACTATTAGACACTTCCCCAAGCAGTGCTTTTGCAGACACAGATGAGCTACTAGAAGCTCCGTAAGGCTGGAGGCCACGTGAGCACAGAGCTCACCGAGTGGGGCTCATGCTCCATTTCCATGGGCAGCACCTCAGTGTTTGTTGGGTGTCTCAGTAGTAATACCACAGGGCTGGGGACCTGGGGCTGTGCAAGACAGGCTCACTTTAGGTCTGCAGGGGTAGAAGGGGCCTGACCTCTGATACTAACCTCAAGTCTGCTTTAGGCTTTTAGCCTCACTGACCTCTCACATCAATGTCCAAGATGTTGACAGATTGACTTCTGCCCTCAGTAACCCAAGTGGGGCATTTAGAACAATGAAGAGTGCTGACACCTGGCTCCAGTTGAGAGATTTAATTAGGCTAATACCCCAGTTCCATTCAAAGCCCGACCGAGGCTCTAAGCTCAATGCCACCTATAACAATGACAGTTTGGATGAGAAATCCATCAGGTAGAATGAAGCTCTGACTACAAGTCCCTAAGGGCAATGAAGGCTAACATCTGAGTCTAACCCAGTCTTTACAGTGCTTAATAAAAAATAAAATAAAAAAAAAGCAAACTTAAAGTTACCACTTTATGTCTTATGTCTGCTTAAGTTTGTTATTCCTCTATGTCAGCTGTCCACAGCTGTTTTTCCAAGCCTTGATTGGACCACACTGGCAGTTTTAACAGCAATTTCCCTCCAAGCCAACCTAGAGACATGGACACTACCATCCTATACCCCAGTAGCCTCTGTTTTCAGTTTTGGCATCCATTCAGGAATGGCTCTACCTGCCCAGAAGCTGCCAGCTTACTCTGATTGCTGGGCAGCTTTTGACTCAACATGAGACTGAAGACTGAGACCTCAGAGCTTTTAACCTCACTCAGCCTGGCCCACTGTACACCATCAACAGGTTACAAGATGGCCGGTCCAGACTGATGGCACAGGACGAGTTTGCCTCAAACTGTAAGAGATAGAAGGTTTTATGCAACTTGTAAGTTGTTTTGCAATACCTTTTTATTTGAAGGCTTTGTCCAAATACATTGCACCTCTCAAGAAGTACTGGAGAGACAGAAAGCAAGGAGGAAAGCTCACTCATTGGCTCCCTTAGCGCACATTCAGCAGAACCATTTTTTACATTCACTAAATGATATATTTAAAGCTGAAAGTGCTGTCACAGGATAGGCGTTTGCCTTTGCATCTCCCACACAGGTCTTGGCGATGGGGGCGTTTGGGGTCCACGTGGCGAAGACTTACTGGGCAGGAACATCTAGTTCTTTTACAACTCTGAAAAATCAGAGTGAAAAGTACATAAAAAAGATAAACTCTAGGCAACTTCCTAGGACTTCACCCTGATTTTTCTAGTCCATTTGAATAATTACAAATAAACACTAAACAAGGTCCCGTGTTAATTTTGGCTACATCCCTGCGCGGCAGTGATAAGTTTCAGAACAGAGTATTTAGCTATGCTGTAGTGGGTTCACTGCTCATCTGTGAAGTTTCTATTATATAACTAAGGAAAAGCTCTTTTCTTGCACTTGAAGGATGTGGAAGAGTAGAAAGCAAGTGGGGGATGAACGGGCCAATGAAAGGCAAGAGCTGAGCAACTAAAGTGTCTTTAGGAGGTGTGCCTGACCTAAGAGATTCTGAACAGTTTTCCTTAAGTCTCTAACACAGGAAAGTGTTCATAGTTTCAGTACCCAATTTGAAGAGCACAGCCTATTAGGCTGTCCCAGGGCAAGTTAGGCTCATCAGCTGTGTGAAAATAGGCAAATTTAGTCACTTCTTTCTCCCTAAGTCCCTTAGTGCAGCATTAGGAGTGAGGTGGTAAGAGGCAGCCATTCATGTTAGTTAGCTACCCAACTCCCTTTGTTTTAAGTTGTTGGGCAAGACAGCTTTCAGTTTTTATGCTTTTACTGAATAATTTAACTTGGGAATGTGCTTCCTAAGAAGTACTCAGATGAAATAGCCAAAGGCCCACCTCGAGTTGGGCCAGCATTGTTTTTAAGTTTGCTTTCTGTTACAGACTAACAGGCAAACTTTCCTCCATACCATTTCAAAATATTTTACCAAGGGCAGAAGCAAGCTTTTATCATCAACTCCTAGGAAAAGCAAAGGAAACCTCAAATCACTAGGAAACTAGCCTCTTTTAGAAAACAGAAAATAACCCTCCTGTTCTTCTACCTAATGGAGACACAAAATGCAAACACTAGATTTACTTGACAGGTGATATCCTCCACTCGGTAAGGGTTGTAAGACTTCTGACAAGTTCTGCAAAACTGTTTGAAGTAAACCTATGAAGAGAAACAATACACATAAAGTAAGGGCACCTCACACTTCCACAGAAAGATGCTGGTTACACGGTGTCCCTTACCTTGTTCGTGCCCTGTACACACCACACGTATGCACTCTCCCATCGGATGTTGCAGTCCTTGCAGTGGTAATAGCCATATTTCTGCTCCAAGAACTGAACAACAGGATACCAGAGATTACCCAACAGGACACCATCATTTACCCTTCATTTCTGAAGCTGCTAAAGGGTCTACTTGCTGCTTAAACTTGTCAATTATTCTAGACAACAAAAGGAAATAAGGGCAGGTTTAGGTAAACCTCTGCAACAGAGTAAGCTAATGGCTCAGTCAATGCAATAAACAAGGAATGTGCCCCAAGTGGTTTAAATATCTGATTAATGTAACTCATAAGGCTAGTTGACAAGGGAAAAACCAGACATCTAGGGTTCTTCCAGGCTTGGGATTCTTCAGATAGGTCTTTCTCTACAGGAGAAAGCCTAATCTTAGAACATCCACATGAAGTCAAGCTGAAAAGGAAGACTGCATCTGAGTTGCAAGTTCTCTATACTAATTAGGTTTCGGACAACCAGTAAAGTCACAGATGTCTAAGCACAGCCCATTTAATGTGAACTACAGAAGTACTGCTTTATTCTTAAGCTTCCCATCTTCCCTCCTAGAGAGAAACAAGTTTTCAGAAACAGACCTTCACAAGATTAGTAATTCAAGAGCACTTAATGGGATTTCACAGGCTTGCTGAGATTGCATCCAGCTGTATGTGGCAGTGGCCTGAGACCGACGATTCCCTTCTCCCTCCTTGCTCTCCAAAACCTACAGACCTAAGATGACTGGGAAACGCCAGACTCCTTCCTTCCCTTCTTTTTTTTTTCGGGACCGGGGTTCAAGCTCACAACCTTGCACTTGCCAGGCAGGCACTTGTGCCTTCCCTTCTAATTGCAGGAGTTACAGCGGCCCACAGAGAGGCAGCCTCGTAGGCTCAAGTCCCGCGCAGCAACCTAGGACAGTCCTGGGCTTCAGAACCGGGAACTTTGGAAACGCTAGGCAAAGTCCTCCTGGAGGCGCGCTTGAGCAGCTCTACCTCCAGCCAGCCTCGGTTCGAGGTCTGCAGGTCAGGATCGCAGCGCAGCCTCTGAGGCCGGTAGGGTGTTATAGGTTTGGCCTTCTTTGGTGTGGAAGTGATTGATAGTGGAGCCCCAGGAACTGAGGGTCCCCCACCGTCGGACCACAAAATTGCACCCTTCCGGCCCAGCACTCGGGCGGCGCGGTGTCTCCACCCCGGTTTCCCTGAGCCGGGCGTCTCACCTGGAAGCGCAGGCGCTCCTTGTCCGGATGGGTGCCCTGTGGCGACCTCTCCTGCGCGGTGGCGGCCGCATCCCCGCCGTCCCCAGCCCTTGCGGCCGCTGGAGGCTGCTCCGGGCTCCGCGGCGCGGGCTGTGGGGCTGCCTCGCCGGCTCGAGCTTCCTGCGACGGTGGCCCGACCCCGCCGGCGTCCTCCTGTTGCTCCTGCCGGGCCCGCGGCGGGGACGTCTTCTCCGCCGCTCTCTCGTCCCCTTCCGGCGCCACGTGGTCCTGCGTGGCGCCCGCTGGGGCTTCTTCTAGGCAAGCAGTGAGACAGCTAGAGAGCACGGGCGAGTACACTGCGCGAGAGCGCGGGAAGCGCGCTGGGCCGCCCAGGGTCCCCGCGTCCCGGGGCCTGCGAGCCAGCGTCTGCCGCCCGAGCGCGCATTGCACCGAGGCGTCACGCCGCGGGTTCACCTGCACCCCCACATCGCGGCAGCTGGACCTGCGGGAGCGCGGCCCAAAGCCCGGGCTCGCATGCGACAGCAGCGCCAGCAGCTGCGCGCGCTGGTAGCTGTCGAAGTACTCGGCGGCCGGGAGCTGCCCTTGGCCCGGGAAGGACGACGAGGCCGCGCCTGCGGTGGAGGAGGATGAGGCGGGCGGGTGAGCCCCGCCGCGCAACCGCCAGCCATCAGCGCCCTTGGCTGGTGGAAAGGGGAAGGGGTAAGTGTAGGGGGCGCAAGCCGGGTACATGAAGGCGCTCAGGACTTCGTCCCCTACAGCAGCCATCGGCGGGGCCCCCTGAGTGGCCAGCACCCTGTATAGATGGCCCCCGCGTCCCAGAGCCCGCACGGAGACCCCACGGCAGAAGTGGGCAGACCTCAAGGGGTGCGACCGAGGCCTCTCCGGACAATTTAAGCGGTGATTTGTAGGTGAACGCGCGTGCGCGAGAGAGGCCCGATGAGAGCAAAAACCAGGGTCAGCTGGGCTCCAGGGGTTCGTGCCCAGGGATCCAGGTGTCCATGCCTCACGGAGAGGAAAAGGGTTGAGCAAGGCTGAGAGCCTTGAGGCGGTGGGCAAAACGCCCAGATTTGCGAATTGCTGTGCATCTGTTATCCATTAATTCAGGTTACGATTAGGGCTCAGCTTTCTCAGAGCTGCTCGGAGCTTGGCCCACCGAAGTCTCTCAGCAAAGATCAAACATGAGGAAGCCCAGGGCCTCCAGATCTAGGCTAATTGTTTCCTCCCCTGGAGCCTCATTCCCATCCCCAGCAATGCCAGTTTGCTCTTCTTAGGCAAATGCTAAATTCTACACAATTTCCAAACTTAGTCCTCCAAAGACAAGCCAATCTGTTGAAAATAAATGCAGAATATCACTTTTGCAAATAAATCAACTGAGATGTTGTTGGTTCATTTGCAATAAATAGATGTCAGATCAAGTAATCAAATACATTGTTTTTGATTTGTTGCTGGTTTGACAACAAAATATTTTTTTGACCAAATCTTTCATCATGTCACTGATCTTTGGGGAATTTCCTAAGTACAGCTCAAAATTCAATGTTGTTAATGTAAGGCTCCGGACCTGACCCTCCCAGGCCCCAGCAGGCTTGCCAGCAGAAGCGCTACCATCTGCAGGAAACTCAGTGCTGAAGTTGGCATAGCAAGCACAGGAAAGGAGATGAGATAGGACAAGGAATTTTGCAGGTCCTGGGGATATCTGGAGACACCCAAAAATTTGCACTGGACACTTCAAGGACTCTGGACATTGAGATGCAAGACTGTTGGAACTTGAGCACAGATGTTTATTGGGATTTTCCCACTTGCCTGGTGTCCATCCAGGCAAGGGATGCATTTCTCTTTGTTGGGGGCAGACAATTTTATCCCACTGTCTGCTCTAGGCTCTGTTGCTTTTACACAAGCCTGGTGGTTTTTGCTGGTTTTCCCCCTCCCCTGTATGTTAGAGTAACATAGTTCTGTGTTTACAAGTTAAGTCAGCACACTTTTCTGTTTTACAATAAGCTCAGTTATGCTGTATAGATAGCTTATATTTTATACTCAGCTAAGACAGTGCACCAAAAATAATTTCCAGACCTTGTTTCTAATATAGTAATTTCTATCTGTGAAGCAGTCATAGAAATTGGTAATGGCAAAACCAAAAAGCATATTGAACAAGATGGGGCTTCACTGTAGTCCAACCATGTAGAAGTTATAGTGAGACACTGATTTGTAAGCTAAGTTACTACCACAGTGCAACTGTACAATGGAAAGATCAAAACGTTACATGTAGTGCGCAAACCATCTGTCATCCTTTATGTAACCCATGTGCACTACCACAGGCCATAAATATCAATTACTATTTCAGCAAGATAGACGCTCCTATGTATCTCTATGTTTAGAGAGAAGTCTGGGCAGTTTCCATCATTATTAAATTGTCAGCTTTCACTGTGCCGTAGGAGACATCTGCCATTTCCTCTTCTTTTAGTTTCTTATAAGAAATATCTGTATCTTCATCTTCATCTAGAGGTTCTTGCTTGTGCAATATTTCATTTCCATACATTTTATATATTAAAACGAAAACCCCTGCCTCTGCAGACTGGAAAAGGGCATAGAGCAGGGGAAACATGTACATGCTTCCTATGAAGCGTGGTGGGAAGGCCAGTTTTAGGATGGCAGTGCAGAGCTGCACATTCTGACTGCCTGTTTCCAGGCACACAGTCCTCCTGCAGTTGGGTGGGAGGTGGAAGAGAGTAGCCAGGCCATAGCCTGAGGCGTAGCCTGCCAAAGGCATAAAAATGGCAACCATGTAAACAGCTGCAGGGATACTTGCCAGCAATTCAGGTCCTAGCATTGTACCCGTCAGTATGAAAAGGACCACCAGCGTCACTAGCAGGGACCACAGGGAAACCTAGTAATAGAAAACAGACAAACAAGTCATCAGCCTTGAGACTGTAGAAGCTGACCCTAGGCTCTTGGAAGAAGGTGCCCAGCTAGTCTGACCTCCACAAAATGAGACCTTTCCATTTATGAAGAGGGCTGGCCAGCTCCTCAGGAGACTTCCAAACCCAGGTCAGACAGCTGTTTCTGTTTGGAGGCCAGTCTTCGGGTCAAGTGACAATTTGCTTCTGTATCTTTGGACCATTTCCTTGTTTAGGCCTCCAAGAGCAACATGAGACCAGGCTACTTTTGAAAAACTGCACTTTGAAAGTTTATAGAGCAGTCTTCTCCTGGTAGACTGTCTCCAGCCTTGAGGTCCTTATCACATTCATTCCAGTATCCTGATTCTTCTGACTTTACATTTAGTCTGTGATTATGTTTCTTAAAATAGCAGGAAAAACAGCTCAGATAAAAACATCCCAGGTGTGGTGTAGTGAATGGAGTTGACATTTACTGAACAAACAAAGTCATGTGTCAGTGCAAAATTCATTGTCATTTTACATATGAAATGAAGCTCTATTAAAATGTATAACAAAAATTAACCTACTGTGTGATATTTTTAACCTTAAATAGATCTCACAGGATTGCTAATCAGGTTGAAGTAATTAATTTAGATTTTGAAAGAAAAAAAAGTAAGTGGGAGAGTTGAGGAATTCTTTGTAATTTTGTAACTTCTCTCTTATTTATTCAAAAGAAATCTCTCATCTATAAATTTCCATGGTGCTGAGGAATTACTAAAATAGGTGGGTTTAGCCATACAACTATGACTATATAAAGTGTGTCACCTTGACATTCTGACTGATAACATTTCACTTATTCAGATACAACAGGCTGGGCCAGCGAGATGGCTCAGTGATCTAAAGGGCCTGCTTAGGCAAGTTTAGGCAACTGCAGGGACCCAGTTCAACCCCAGCACCACATGCTGTGCCAGCCCCACCCCCAGGGCAGGCTGAGCCAGCCATTAAAACAAAAACAAACAAACAAACAAAAAAAAAAAAAATAGAACAGGCTGTGTAAATCATAAGGCAGAAACCTCATAATTCCTCTCTCCTATTTCCCTTCAGAGTGCCAGTTAACTGTTCTTTGTTTGTTTTGTTTTTATCCTTTTGAGACAGTCTTGCTATGCAGTTCAGGCTGGGCCTGAACTCACTGAGTAGCCCAAGCTGGTTTCAGACTCCCAACAATCCTCTTGCCTCAGCCTCCCAAGAGTTGGGATTACAAGTTAACTCATTTTTTCTTATGAGTGGTATGGGTAAAAATGGAGATCCAGAGAAAAACTTGCCTCTACTTCTCTAGATATTTGGAAGGAAATATTTTTTGGGTCTATGAAATTGTCATAGAACTTTATACTGCAATACTTAATAGGTAAAGTTCACATATTACACATAAATACTTACTAATCAAAATGTGTATTTATATCAAGTTGCAAAGTATACTACCTGGAAAGCACTGACAAGACATCTGGTTCTTCACTTAGTAGATAATGACTCCAAAGTTCCAAGCTGTTTTAAATAATTTGAGCATTTAGGTTGAAAGTTGATTTTAAAGTGCTTGCAAAAGGGTAACAATTATATAAACCATATCCCAATAGTGCTAATGAATAGAGATAAGGTCATCTTAAATGCAAGGGAGCCAAACTTGCTGGACTATTTAAATACTTTCCTGGTTTTTACATTTCTTCTGTGTAAATACCTCTTTGATTGACGCTTTTTTAGAGTTCCTAAAGTAAATGTCATTGTATTTATGATTAAACATTATCTGTGGGTATAAAAAAATGTATATTTACAGATTCACATGTATTCATTACATTCACATAAATGTTTGTCATGGAATTTTTTTATTCAAGGCTAGGTTTATATACCAAAAGGATCCCTCTATTTTTCACCACAAAGTTAGCTCCTCCATATAATCAGACTAAAAAATAAATTAATGCAAGTAAAATAGAAAAGATCACATCTTAAGTCTACATGACTGAAACCTTGGAATGGCTTTCTTTCTCATTTATCTAAAGGAACTTGGCTCTGCATTTTATAGTAATTGTGTATTTTAATGCCACTTCCTAAAGTGGCATCTTGTTTATGGTTCAGCTTAACTTGGGCTGGGGAGATAACTCAGTGGCATAAGCAACTTCCTGGCAAGTACCACGTATTGAGTTCTATCCCTGGTTTCCCCCCCCAAAAAAAAGTTGCTTATAGTGTTTTTTCCCCCTCCAGTTAACTATTTAAATCTCTACAGCTACAAAAAAATAAAATATTTTTAAAAAAATATTGAAATATTGCATGAAGTAGGAATCTCTTATTAGTTCACTATTTTTAGAAACCATATAAAATATGAAATAACAAAGGATAAAGAAACACTGAAACCTAGTAATAACAATATAATTGCCACAGTATAACTTTTTAATTACTTTCAGTCTTGCTGGTGTCGATCTATTTGCTTAATAAAACAGATTTTGCCTGTAGTAGTTGTTATGGTTTGTGTATAGGAGACCCCCAAAGCCTCGTGCAATTGTGCAATAGTGGGGTGGCTTATGGAATTTGTAATTGATTATTGTGGAAATGGGTGCTGCACCTCCCTTAGGGCAGGTGATTTGCATTTCAATGTAAGGAAGAGAAGTTAGCTGCTTGAGCTGCTGCTAGCTCTCTTCCAGAGCTCTTGCGCTCAGCCATGTGCCACTCTGCCTTGGAGCCAGCTGAATATGGACTGAAACCTCCAGTCACTGTGAGCTAAATAAACCTTTCCTTCCCTCATTTTGAGTGCTGGGTATTTGTCCCAGCAACGAGAGAAGAGTAACTAAGCAGTAGTGCACTTGCTAGCAATCCCCAGCCTGCAAAAAAAAAAAAAAAACCAAATACAGCATTTTTATTTTTTGTGGTGGGCTCAGCCCATCCTGGGGCAGGGTTGGTGCAGCATGTGATGCCAGGGATTGAACCATGATCTCTAGGCTTGACTAAGCTTGCCTAGGCAGGTGCTTTGGAGCACTGAGCTCTCACCAGCCCCAAATGCAACATTTTTAAGGGAGCCTACTATGGTTTTTCTCAGAACTAAAATTCCACCTTTGAAAACACAGAAATGCATTTCTACAATACTGTACAAATTCTATTAAAATAATTTTGTTTAATCTATTTCGATCTCTAGTAATACACAGTGGAAGACATCACCACTGGATGCCACATCATCATCTCCCTTACCCATGACCTGCTTCCTCCCCAGAGTACTGACAGATGGTTAATACTGTTTTTAATTAAACTACATCACAATTACAGTTATCCTTCTAGGAATTCCAAAAGGTAGAAATTATTTCTGTTGCATAAGCTTAAAATGCGCCCCCAGAAGTCCTGCTAAGTCCTTTTCTTCCTTTACCTTCTTTTCTTAACTTCCTAGCATTTCAGCCCCAGGCAGCAACCAAAGACACAGAAGGAAGAGGTCCTTACCTTGACGATGTAGTCAGCCACACGGTTGTATTTGTAGCGGATGAAGACGCCCAGACCAATGGGGATGAGGGTGCTGCAGAGGGTCAGGATCACAGCCCCCAGGGGGAGTAACTGCACCAGAGGGGTGTTTATCCAGGCCCGGCTGTAGATCCACAAGCACAGGGGCATCAAGACCAGGGCTAGAAGTGTGGAGGAGATGGTCATGATGATGCTGCAGAAAAGAATGAACGGAGTCAGACCCGGTTTTGAGCCCCAAGAGCCCGCCGACCTTCTCCATTTTGGGTAGAGGGGCACCAGGGAACTTGAGAATCCTTTGGCTGGAAGTATGGGAAATTTTACTAAAGTACAGGAAGTGCCAAAAAAGCAGAACCTAAGTCCAGTGGGAAAATGAGCTAGAGGCAGAAACCACAAAAACTCAGTGCTGATGCGGCCCAGGGCTTCATAAAGCCAGTTGAGTCTGGATGGGCCAGAAGACAGGGGGCATCTTTCTTTTCTGGTTAATCTTCTCAAGATTCTTGCAACGTTAGACATAGAAAAGCAGCTGGATGCTACTTGTTGGATTAAACTCAATTACGTTGCACTCTATCAGATTACTTTCTTTATTGGGCCAATAGCCCTAATTTGCGTTTCCATTTCCGGCCAGTCCTAGCTTCAGACCTAGCCTATTTCTTTTTGTCTGTCTGTGGCCCAAGACCAGCTCCCATAACTAGCCCACCCTGTGGGAGAGGTGCTGGAGGTGGGTGGGGGAGCACTTGCTGTGGGTGGGACTCAGGCCCTTCCGTTCTAGACCGTCCCCTACCTCGCGCTGCCTTCTTCCCACCCAGACCTCGGAGGCCCAGGCGGTCACATTTCCTTCTCCTTTTCTGTGCCTCAATCCCGCCGCCGCCTGCTCTTCTGCCCTCCTTCCCTCGCCCCCAGGCTGTCAAGGCGCCGGGCGTGATACCTGAGGTTCATGTCACCGTCCACCAGCAGGGACATGAGATTGGAGAGGTTTCCTCCGGGACAGCAGCCGCACAGAAGCACGGCCACCGAGGCCACCTCGTCCAGCTTGAGGGCGAGGGCCAGCAGGAAGGCCAGCAGCGGCAGGAGGCCGAACTGGCAGAGCGCGGCCAGCAGCGCGCCCACCGGGCGGCGGACGTGCGCCCCGAAGCGGTTCACGTCCACCGTGCAGCCCAGGCCCAGCATGGTGATGCACAGGGCGGCGCCCACGAGCACGTTCAGCCCGTGGTTCAGCGGCGACTCCCAGAACGGCAGCTCGTGGGACTCCCAGGCCGCTGGGGGTGGTGACGCGCCCCGGCTCCCCGTGAAGCCGCCGGCGGTCGGGCCAGGGTTGGAGCCGAGGGAGGGCGCGGTCGGGCCGGGGCTGGAGCCTAGGGTGGGCGCGGCTCCGGGACCCGCGCTCGAGCCGGCGGCCGGCGGGAGGTGCGCGCCGGGGCTCGGGCTGCCGGCGCCGGGCGGCAGGGTGCCGTTGTCGGGCAGCGAGGCGTGCTGCCAGAGCCCCAGCAACGGGCCGTCCATGGCGCCGTCCGCCGAGGCCGAGCTCTGCCCGTCGGTCCGCCCGCCGCGGGCTCGCTCTGAGCCTGGGCTCCCGAGGGCTGCACCGCTGACGTCGGAGCGCCCGCCCGTCCGCGCCCGCCCCGCAGCCCCGCAGCCCGCTCTGGGTGGCACCGGGGACAGCGCAGCCCCGGGAGCCAGCGCGCGCGGCCCCGCCCCCTGCCCGCCTTTTAATCATCACTAAGTGGCTCCCCCAGACTTAGCCTGGAGCGGAACAAAGACCCGACAGAGGAAAGGAGAGAAACAACCCGGCCTGGCTGCCGACCAAGTTCCCTGATGGGCATCCTTTTCTTTTCCTATTTTTAAATTATTTTAAATAAATGTGCCTAATTCATATATAAAAACATAAAAACTGTGCATATTAATGGGGTGCCCTGTGATGTTTCCATATGTGTATATTTTGTGTCACGTTCAAATTAAGCTAAATATACATTTGCACTCTTAAATGTCATTTCGTTACGATAAAAACCTTCAAAATGCTTTCTCCTAGCTTTTTAAAGCATGCAGTAGATAATTGCTATTCTCTGGTCACCCTACCGTGCAAGGGCTCATCAGAACTCTGCTTCTTTGATAATGAAATCTGGAGAGCCAGGCACATAAACTGGGGGCGGGGACTCAAGCTTTTCCATGCATATACATAACCCAATAGACAAACAATCTAAATACCCTGCAGCCCTAAGCAACAAGAAGGAGCCTGGCTTAGTAGGAGCAATTTTCTAGCAGCATGACACAATGTCTGGCTCAAAGGTACAAACAATTTTTTATGTCTTTTATGTTCAATCTTTACGTAGAAACTGATGATGATGATAGTTTTGGGGCCAGGTACTGTGCAAGCATATGTGAATTATTTCTCACAGCAAAGCCATGAGAGAGACGGCATTTCCACAAGCTCCATTTAAAATATATTTTTAATTGATGCAAGATACATATTTATGGGATACAGTGTGGCTTTTCATATAGGGATACAATGCTAATGGTCACATCACAGCAACCACTGTATCTATCACCTGAAACAGTCATGGTTTCTTTTTGTGTTTTGTTTTTGCAGTAGAAGAAATTGAACCCAAAGCCTTGTACATGAAAGGTAAAAAGTTCTACCACTGAACCACATGCCCCATCCACTTTTTTGTTGGAAACAATTCTGTGCTAGCTACTTTGAAATATTCAGTTATTTGTGTCCTACTGTAATTATCCTACTGTAACAAGCTTGAGCTTTATAAAAGAAGAACCAGAGGTACAAGCTTCATCCACAAAACCCATAGGTACCTCTGAAGCACTCTGCATTTGGGCGGCATGTTACGCTCAATAGCTTTCTTTTACCTACATAGGTATGTGTAGGTAAATGCAAAACCCATGCAAGGTGCTATGTCCTCAGAAAGGGCCACAAAGAGCTCAGCTAGGGAAAGTCCTCATAAAAAAAGTGTTTTATCAAGTATTAGCAGGTGATGTGAGGGGGTATATTTCAGTGGTCACAGATTTATGAAGTGTTGAGTAAAATCTCAGCATTAGGATTAAAGGCTGAAAAGAAAAATGCTGAGATTCCCTGCTTCAGACAGGTTTATCCCAAAACAAATCAAATTCAGTTCTTAGGAACAGAGATGCGGCAACGTTCAGTCAGTCACTCTACGCACATAGTAGGAAAGGAACTCTCCAGACTGAGGAGGGGGACCTCTTCAAGAGGCTGTGACTACCATCCTTTTGGCCAGTTGGGCTTTAAAAGCCAATATACGAATGTGTGTGCTCAGTGCTAGCCCATGGTTAATACTGCATGGGGCCAACATATACTGAATTCTTCCTGGAGACTTAATCTCAGCCTCTTTCCTGATGCAGACAGGAGTGATTACCACTGCCTATTGATGGACAGAGCCCCATTATTTGCATTTTTCTCTTCTCAAAGATCATGAGAACAGCAGAAAATATGAAAAGTAAGACTAAATTGGTCCCATAGTGTACTCTTTTTTTTTTTAAAGAATTTTTTATTGTATTTATTTTTTTCTTGTTTCAGAACCTTTATTTGTTTATTCACTCATTTTTATGGCTGGCTCAGCCCACCCCGAGGGCAGGGCTGGCGCAGCATGTGGTGCCGGGGATCGAACCACAGTCCCTGAAGCCGCCCAAGCTTTCCCAAGCAAGCGCTTTAGACCACTGAGCCATCCCACTGCCCCCCCCATAGTGTACTCTTAATCAGAAACAATTTATTTTTTCTCATACATTGTAAATTCTACAGAGGCAGAGATTTATTAATATTTAGGAAAATAACCCTAAACTCCAGGAGAAAAAATTGGTAATATCTAAGAGGCTTTGAAATAAGTTGATCATGATGAGATGTATCCTGAATTTTCAGCTAGGCCTATGTGGATAAAAGAAAGCTATTCATGTACAGAGTGAAACATGCCACCCCAATGTGGAATGCTGCAGAGGATACAGGCAAAGAAACAGATAACATCAGGGAAGCACAGTGGAGCCTCACTGGTGTGAATCTTTAGTGTCCCCAACAGGCCCATATGTTAAAGTGTGGTCCCTGCAGTGGCACTATTGGGAAGCTGTGACATGTCCAGGAGGTGGGGACCGAGTGGGAGACTTTTAGGTCATTGGTGTGCACTTGAGGGAGAGTGTGAGGCCCCAGGCATGAGTTCAGCAGTCTGTCCAACCCTGTGCTTCCAGCATAATATGCTGCCTCATCACAGGCCCAAGAGCAATGAGGCCAAGCAACCATGGAGTGAACCATCCAAAACTGTGAGCTAAAAAAACCCTATAACCCTTTCCACGTATAATTTGATTAACTCAGGTATTGTGTACTGTGACAGAAAGCTGACTACCAAGTGGGCTGGGGAGATAGCTCCATGGCACAAGTGCCTGTCTGGCAAGTGTAAGGTTGTGAGTTTGATCCCCAGTTCCGCAAAAAAAAAAAAAAAAAAAGAAAGATGACTAGCAAGATTGCCTTTTTTGCATTCCTAGGGAATGAACCCAGGGCCTTCATAATGATTTACATCCCAACCCTATTATTCATTTACTTACTCATTTTTTGAAACAGAGTCCAGCTATTCCAAACTGTCCAGGTGGAACTTCATCTTTTTTGCCTCAGCCTCCCAGAACACTGGGAATATAGGCATTGCCTACCACATGTCACAGACTTTTATATTCTTGAAACTACAGGATGAGATAAGCCAAGAGCACACATAGCAGAGGATCCAGCTGAAGCTCAACTGTGCAGGCACTAAGTCTATTTGATTCCAAGTGCCTCCTCATGCCAAGGGGACTAAAATCCACAATGAAATGAAATAAGCAGTGATTATAGGCAGACAGCTCATCCCACCGGCTCCTCCTGGGGTTTGCGAAGGAACTTGGGAGGTGAGTCATGCAATGGGCAAAGATTGAAGACAGTGATGGATGGGCTCAGATCGTAAGCCTTCAGAGCTGAACCTGGGGCATCTTGGGACACACAGACCTGCTGGCTCTCCTGATGGCATCACTGTAAGGAGTTTTGCCCTCCCCAGTCTTTCTGATCTCCTCCTTCTGAGGAAGAAGCCACGGAGTTCCAAAGAAGAGCTCATTCTGCAGATGTGATGATACTAGTGGACCACCGTGGGTGGTTTCTCTTCTGATATGGCCTTCTGCTGCCTCCAAATGGGGTCTGATCATCCGAGGAAAGAGCATATTTAGAAGGTGGAGATGATAACAGAGCACTCAGAAACTATGCAAGCTACTTGGGGGAAATAAACTTAGAGTTTTATAGCCTAGCATGCACCAAAACAGATTTAAGGCAAGTTGAAGGGTTGTAGCCATACAACCAGATAGTGGGAAAAAGTACTAGCAAGTACTTGTCTCATCTTTGAACAACAGGACCTTCTGAGCCAAGAAGAAATAGGAGAAATCATAATGGGAAGCACAGTAGATGCAGCTAAACATCTTAAACTTTGGCATAGTGAAAATTCAATTTAAGAATTAACAGTAAATAACAAGGAAAACATTTGTAGTGTATGTAAAATTGAGAGCTAATTTCATTGATTTATAAAATAGTTCTATATGTTTATAAGAACAAAAAACAATAGGAAAATGCAAGTGATATGAATAAAAATAAAATCACAAAAAGAATAGAAGTAGCATGCTTATATAATAAAAAATACTACTAACTGAATAAGTTCAGTAGAAGCGGGTAGATGGCATTTTCGTCAGTCCTAGAAGTGACTGAAACAGGTAACGCTGTGTCACGGCCCCGAGGATGTGCTGCAACCGACCCTCTGCCTCTTGTCTCACCCATTTTCCCTTTCTAGAATAGTCGGCAGCAAATGCCAATCACCCTACGAGTTGAAACTCCTTTGATTCAGTAGGTCCTATTTCCAGGTGTGTATTCTAAACAAACAAGGAGGAAAACCTTCTCAAAGAGTACTAGACTGAGAACTTACCATATACAGTACTAGAAAATCTAAGACTTTGTATCAATCATCTCATTTAATCCTTATGTTAAGCTTAGTTAGAAGTTTGCTAAGTTACCCCCAGTGGATAAAGAGCCACAAACTGAACACAAGCTTTTGGCTTCTAAATCTTTCACTATTAGATTTAATTTATATAGTAAAATTAGAGTACATTAATATAGGAGACTGCTATGAAGAACGCTAATTATCATGTTTTACTAGAGTCTTTTTATTCTCCTTTCTTCTCCTCTTCCTTCTCCCCCTCCTCCTCCTCCTCTTCCTGGAATTCAGACCCAGGGGATCCTGCATGGGAATCAATTGCTCTCCCACTGAGCTACACCCTCAGACCAATAACCAGAGTTCTTAATCTAGAATCTATGGCTGAACCTGAGAATCTATAATATGATACATCAACTCCTCTGCACAGGTGCTTTTCTGTTGTTGTTGCTTTCTGAGAAGTGGGTCCTTGGCTTTGCTCTGATTCCTAAGAGGATCCAAGATACTTTTAGGAGAATACTTCATAAGAAGGAAAGTCCTGTGATATAACTTTAAATGATAAGTCAAAAAACTATAACCCCACGCATAGATTTATATTCTATACATATATATTTCTCCCAACTTATTAAGTCTGAGTGGTAGCATTTAAAGTGACCTTTATCTTCTTTGATTTCATTCATTCATTCTTTTTTTTTTTTTTTTAGACAGGTCTCCCTATGCAATTATGCAGTTTAGGCTGGCCTTGAACTAACAGCAATCCTCCTACCTCAGCCTCCCAAGTGCTAGGGTTACAGGTCTGTGCCACTGTTCCTGGCTATATTTCACTCTTTTAATAACACATTTCATCAATATATAATCATATGCAACAAATTTTAAATATAAAATTTTATTTTATTTTATTTATTTATTTTTTAAATATAAAATTTTAAAAATACATTCTAGCTATGTCAAAGGTGAATTGCTGTACTAAGTCACAGGTTGACAGAAAAAGCTGTGCAAAAAAGTGTAATTTATAAAACAAAATACTTTCCCTTATAAATTTAAAAAAGGTCTGCCTCACAAGCAGTTAAATAAACACAAATTATGAAAAATTTTAAGATCTGATTGACCAGATTCTCAAAATAGCAGTCCTTAGGTCCCAGCAATGGTGGCAAAAAACTCAAACCCCTCTGAACTGGTGAGTACTCACTACAGCTTCAGGGAAAGGCAGTTCAATAAAGCATGTCAGCCACTGTGCACTTTTTACAAATTAGGATGATTTTTTTTAATTTTTTTTTTAATTTTTAATTTATTATTTTTATTCTTGTTTCAGAACCTTTGTTTGTTTATTCACCCATTTTTTATGGCCGGCTCAGCCCGCCCCGAGGGCAGGGCTGGCGCAGCATGTGGTGCCGGGGATTGAACCGCGGTCCTTGAAGCCTCCCAAGCTTCCCCAAGCAGGCGCTTTAGACCACTGAGCCATCCCGCCGGGCCCGTGGATGATTTTTAATGAACACCCAAAGCTCTGACCCAAATTGGTTTAAAAAAAAAAAAAAAAAAAAAAAAAAAAAAAGAATTTATCAATTTATGGAAATAAGAAGTCTTCGTGTGTGGCCAGCTATAGGGGTTAAAGTACAGTGTGCTCCTCATATTTATGTATGCTTCCTCTAGAGGAGGCTCTTAGACAAAGAAGATGCAGCCTACAAGTTTTGAACCGACCTTGGAGTCACTTCTTCCCAGTCATTGGAATAAAGGGCCTGCGATAGACTCACCCATCCTGGAACCAATTGTTGTCACTGCAGGATGGACAGCTGCCCTTGTGCTTGGGGATAGTTTCCTCTTCATGAAGGATACATGAACACAGGGCTGGCCAAGGAGCCACTCATGGCATGCTTGGAGTGCTGTGTGCTGTTTAAGAAAGAAGTAGATGGGGATGCTGGAAAGACTGAGCACTAGGTATGCATGAGAGCTGTAATCCACCAAGCCACCATCAAAAGTCATTTCAGTGCTCCCAGCGTCATAGTTTGCTACTGAGAAGTTTTTGCCAATTTTATTTCTTAAAGTTTCATATTTTCTGTGGTTTGTGTCTAGATGTTCCACGCCAGCCTCATGCAGTCATGGGGTGGGTATCTAGAGTTTTTGACTGATTCATGGTCTAATGCTGGGATTATGAGTATGAGTGCTGCACCTGCCCTGGGGTGGGTGCCCTGCATATGGAGGAGTTTCTTGCTCCTTTGCTGATTCTCTTTTGCTCTTGTTGCTTTTGCTGTTTTCTGTGGCCATGAACTATTGACCTTCTGCCATGTGCCACTCTGCCTTGGAGCCAGCTAATTATGGGTTGAAAACTTCACAAATTGTGAGCTAGATAAAATTTTCTTTTCTTAATTCTAGATATTTGGTATTTTGTTTCAGCAATGAGAATAAAGTAACCAAGACAGAATTTGGTACCAGAGAGTGGGGTTGTTGCTCTGACTATACTTGATCATATGGCTCAAGAACCTTTGGGAATGGTTTGTAGGAAGTGTTTGGAAAAGTTCCTAAACTTTTCCTAAAGAGAAGTCCTAGAATACTTTAGACTGTTCTGTATGGGAGATTCTTGTCAGAGCTCAGAAGACTAGAATGCTGATAGAAATTCTGCCAGCAAAGTCCAGGCTCAGGAGGCTTCTGTTAGGAAGAAGGACTGCATTGGTTGTTGGACCCCAGATAATGTGTATTATGGCTTGGCAGAAAGTTTATCTTCATTTTACTCTTGTCCAGAGAATTGACCTGAGAATGAGTTAAGGGTGGAAGACAAATTAATCTGTCAGAAGAAATTTCAAGGCAGTCTAACATTGAGGCAGTGGCATGGCTATTGTTGGGGGCTTTTAGTCAGATTTATGTTGACCGTTAAGAGCAAAGAGCCCAGCAGGATGATTTAAAATGTTGTGAATTGGTTCGGAAAGGAAGTGCCAGTAAAGCTGTAGACTGCAAAAATAGGGCTGAGAAGATCTGTGTCGCTGAGAAGGAAGAGGAGAATAGAAAAGATGGTCTAAGGGCATCACAAAAGCAGCAAGTCTCTACCCTTGGTAGCCTCAAAACACAAATGTGCAACATTTCACTCTGAGAAGAAAGCCTCAGACTAGCATGTTCCAAAACTGTGATGGGTGTACCAGGTTCCAGAATGGTGGTGACAGAGAAAATTTGTTCCTCAGAATTGGATTGAGAGTGCTCAGTGGTCCAGGCATGTGACCCCTACAGCCAAGAAAGAAGAAAGCCTGGCTACTCCCCCAGTTGACAGCAGACTTTGTATCAACCATGTGACACTTGTTTTAGGCACATGCAATATGCAAGAGTTATAGAGTAAAGAAAGCTTCCCCTGGATTTCAGAAGGCCTGGGAGGCCAGGGAGTATGTCCCTGAGAGGGAAATGTGTGAAGCTGTAATGGTGAACCAAAAGGTGAAGTGGAGACCCTACAAGTGTGGACAAGAAAGGAATGTGGGTCATCTAAGGAAAGTTGCAAGGACAGAGGAAAGCAAGCTTAAGAAAAAAGCCTTGGGAGGTACAACCACCAGAAGTGCCCATGGGGCGGGGTCACGTAACTCCTTTGGAGCTCACAATTGATCACAGATTGCTTTGGATGTTCCACATTGAACTATAGGACTTAGTGTGTGCCATGCTGGATTTTGGACTTGTTTTGGTCCCAATGCTTTGTATCCGTTTGTACCTTTTGGAATGGTAATGTTTATCTTGTGCCATGGAATGTTGGAAGTGTTTAATTTTGTTTTCATTTGTACAGGGGCTCACAGTTAAGAGTTTGCCTTAGATCTCAGAGGAAAATTGGACATTTTAGCAATGCTGAAACTGTTAGGACCATGGCAACTCTTAGAGATGGACTAAAATGCCTTTTGCATAACTGATGTACATGAGTCTTTGTGGGACCAGGAGTGGAATGTTATGGTTTGTGTCTAGATGTCCCCTGCAATCATGAGCAGGCTTCTATAGCCTCTGAGTGACTCATGGTCCAGTGCTGAGACTATGGATATGAGCACTACATCTGGGGGCCGGGTAGTTTGCATACAATATAAAGGAGGGAAAGAGATCTTCTCTCTACTGCTCCTCCCTTTTGCTGTTGTTGCTTTTGCTGTTTTCCATGGTCATAAACTCTTGTCCTCTTCCATGTGCCACTCTTTCTTAGAGCCAGCTTAGTGTGGCGTGAGACCTCCACAAACTGTGAACTAGATAAACCTTTCCTTCCTTCATTCTGGGTATTTGTTATTTTGTTTCAACAGTGAGAGTAAAGTAATCAAGATAGCATTTTAACTTTATTTAACAACTTGTGAGGTCAAACCTTTTCTATTCAATAGAAAATAATTTATTTCAAATTATCTCTCCTTTTCCTATTTATGGAAATATCTGACTTGCAGACAATTTATACAGATAAAATAAGAGTTTAAGGACAGGAAAAATATAAATATCCAATAACATGTAATTGGTTGAGTAAATTATTCTTTTTTTTTTTTTTTTTTTTTTTTTTGTGGTACCAGAGATCGAACTCAGGACCTTACATTGCAAGGCAAGCACTTAAGCTATGTCCCTGGTCCAGTAAATTATTCTTTATTCATTTATTTTTTATTTATTTTTATTTATTTATTTATTTATTTAGTCTTTTTTTTTTTTTGAGACAGGGTCTCACTATGCAGTTGAGGCTGGCCTCGAGCTCACTTTTGTAGCCCAGGCTGGTCTCGAACTCACACCGATCCTCCTGCCTCAGCCTCCCGAGTGCTGGGATTACAGGCGTGCGCCACCACGCCCGGCTATTCTTTATTCATTTAATAGAATCCTGGAGCCCGGCAGGATGGCTCAGTGGTCTAAAGCGCCTGCTTGGAAAAGCTTCGGCGGCTTCAGGGACCACGGTTTGATCCCCGGCACCACATGCTGTGCCAGCCCTGCCCTCGGGGTGGGCTGAGCCAGAAAATGAGTGAATAAACAAACAAAGGTTCTGAAACAAGAAAAAAAAATCTTAAAAAAAAAAAAAAAAAAGAATCCTATGAAACTATTTAAAAGTTATATATTTCCATTCAAAGAGATTGCACCAATATATATCAAAATATATTGAATAACGGATTTTAAAAACATTTCTATATTCACCTTATCTCTCTCTACTACCAGTAGTCTCTCAAAGGAACAACTATAGTGAATATATATTGGATTTTAGTAGTACAACTGGTAAAATTTCTAATTATTTCATGAATCGGACCAAGAAGATATTTGGCTCCAACACCCAGACCTCACTGTGTTCCTTTCCAGTGGTATTCCTCATCTTTTAAGTCATGCAGCTATTAAATCTTGCTTTCTTAGCCAAACTAGTTTCAATTGGAATCAAAAAAGTTCCTAAATAGTGACCATAATTGTATAAGTGGCCTTCAAGGCCTTTTTTTTTTTGGCTGGCTCAGGCTGCCTTAAGGGAGGTTCTGGGCATAGAAGTGCCTTCCCCTGTGCCCTGGATTGCCAGTGCCAGTGCTTAAACCACTGAGCTAACCCAGAAGCCCCCAAGGCCACTTTTTTTTTTTTTTTGGTTAGCTTCAGGGTAACCCATATTTAAGAATTTCAGCCCTAAACTCAAAGGACAGGGGAGGAATTGGCTAGGTTGTTACACAAAATAAGTAACAGCTACAATTTCATCTGTCACCAAGGACAACCAGCTCCCTGCCCCCAGAGACATCTTATCGTCTGAATACAGATAGAGCTGACAGGCGGCGTTAACTCCTTGTGATTTATAACTTTTGCTCTTGTGCTGAGATTATCTTGGATCCTAACTTTGGCTTGTGTGAAGCTCTGGCCTCTTAACCTCTGGCTGGATTCTTTGAGGCTGTGGCTCCTGTGTCCTCCGACTCTCCAGTCTATCCTGTTTGCTCTCTCACATATCAGATCTTACAGAGCACAAAGCTTTGTAAAAGTCCCATTTCAGTCTTGAGGTATGGAATTCAACTGAACACTTGCTCGTCCTTACTAAGAAGGCATTGGCTGAGATCTGATTTAACTCACCCCTCGGCCCACTTTTCCTGCTGTCTCCCAGTCTGTACCAGAGGCATCTTGTTCTGTGCTCAGCAATGTAAGAGCAAGCGTTTGCTTCACCCAAGGCTGTTTTGCACTCTCGTCTCTTCCTCCTTAATTACTCCCCTCCTTGTTTTCACTCATTCTTTAACCTAACTTCTCAACTTCTTCTGATACATATTTTTCAAGATGTCCCTAGGGCCCTCACATGTCTAACTTCATATGGCAGAAATTCTTGTATCAAGAAGCATTTGTCATCTGATAAACTAGAAAGGAAAAAACAATATCTGCAAGGCACTAGGCAGGATATTAAACTGAGAATTTATTTGACCCGAACATTAAAATATCTTGGTGATATTTTTGATTCACTACTGAAAAAATTAGCTCTTATTGAATAACCAGATATCATAATGAGTAGCAAGAATGAGATACAAGAAAAAAATTAAAATTAGACTCCATTATTGACCTGGGTTTGGATTGTTTTATATTCTGTCATTCCATATAAAGCAGAAAAAGCATTAATATTTCTGAATTTAGAAAGTATTATTTTGAAACATTCCATAAAGGTAGGTTTATCTTTGAATAATTAAAAACTTGTCCATTGTACAGCATCAAATTTTCCTACAAACAACCTCTCGCTCCCTCATTTGCGTTAGGAGAATTACAAAGGATGCTATTCCATATGATCTTAAGCAAAGAGTCTGTTAATAATTTTATGCGTCATGCATCTTTTCTTGTTCTCAGTATTGAATTGGTTTTGCCATTCAACAGATCTGAAAGTGCTCACTTAGTGCTGCTTCTTATCAACACCTGCCACTCCTACCCATTGCCCCACTTTGTCTAGAATACCAATTAAGCAAGAGTAAAGCAAGTCACTGATGCCCAATGTTATGATTTGTGTCTAATTGTCCCCCCAAAGCCTCATGCAGTCATGGGGCGGGGGCTTCTAGAGTTTGAGACTGATTCATGATCCAGTGGGATTATGTGTTTTACTACTGATGAGATTATGGGTCTGAGTACTGCTGGGATTATTGGTGTGGCCTGACGTGGGTAGCCTGAATGTAACATAAGAGAGATAGACTCTCTCTGTTGCCATTGTTGCTATCCTGCCACCAAGAACTGGGTGCTCTCTGCAATCTGCCTTGGAGTCAGCCGAGTATGGACTGAAACCTCCAATAACTGTGAGCTAAATAAACCTTTCCTTCCTTCACTTTGGGTGTTGGGTATTTGTCCCAGCAACAAGAGAAGAGTAACTAAGATATCCCCTACAATGTCTACAAGACTATGCTTAATGATTTAAAGTGGAGAATTCATGTGAATTGGGTATAACGAAAATTAAAAATTGGTCATAGCATTTTAATCAAACTTACTCAGATGTTTCTTAACAGTCAAATCTAAATGACTTTTCAAAAAGATTTGATACTTTGGAATAGTTGTTTATGTGTATGTATATGTCGCTTAACAACAGGAAACATTCTGGCAATGAATTTTTTTTTTTTATTGGGAATCAAACTATGACGTGTTTGCCAGGCATGTGCCACTGAGTTATATATCCCTGACCAGGGTATTGATCCAGTAAATTTTTTTTAAATTATGGCTGGCTCAGCTTGCCCTTGGGATGGGGCTGGTGCAGCATGTGGTGCTGGGAATCAAACTGTGGTCCCTGTAGTTGCCTAAGCTTTCCTAAACAGGTGCTTTAGACTGCGGAACCATCTCGCTAGCCCCAATGAATCTTTAAACACTTTTGTAATGTGATTCATGTGTCTTTACACAAACTAATATGACTCCAACATCATTAAGAAATATAATCTTATGGAGTCCACCATGGACCAAAACTTTGCGATGTGGTATATGACTAGAATTATCTGTGGTTAATAGATATAGACTTATGAAATTTCGGAGTTCTTTTGCAGTACTGCATGATAACAACATCATTTATAGCTATGGCAGGAAACAAACTATGGCAATGTGGGCAGCAAGGGCAAATTATTTGGCACTTTTATTGTCATGTAAACAGCTCAGATTTTAATTTTTCTGTTATCAGAACATTTGTAAAAATGTGTAGGCAATGGCCAGCCAAATAGCTCAGCAGATTAAAGCGCCTGCAAGCAGGTACAGGGGCCAGGGGTGCGAACCCCAGGCTGCTATGCCAGCCCTGCCCTCAGGGCATGCTGAGATGGCACGTGTCTGTAATCCTAGTTCTTGGGAGGCTATAAACAGGTGGATCCCTACAAGTCCAATCTAGTAGTGAGACCCTGAACACCCTGTAGACCTTTTCAGAAAAAAAAAAAAAAAAAAAAAAAAAAAAAAAAAAAAAAATCTAGGCAAGAGTGACAAATCCAAACTCAAGACTGAGAAATTCTAGATGCTTTGGGTGAGTAAATGAGATAAAAAAATCAGAACATACATAGACTCAAATTGGGAAGCTGTTATGGTATGCTCAGTTTATGTCAAAGAAGGCATAGCAGAAACTGGAGAATACACATTTGGAGTGGAGGTATACAATGACTCATAGCAAAATTGGGCTTTAATTTGGAAAACTGGTTCAATGGTCATCACATTCATTGAGATAGAGAATAAAAGGAAAGCAAGCAGCTTGAGGCTCTGGCTTAGAAGTGTGAGGATCGGTGTTGTAAGGTTCAATTTAAGCATCTAGTATGCAAATGAATCCAATTCTAAAGCTTGGAAGGTTTGGGAACTGACTTAGAAGCTTATGGTGTGATCACTGTCTGAGGACCCCCTTCCGTCCCTGGCAGATAGAAGTTCTCTTTCTCTCAACAAATAATTCCACTTGAAAAAAACCCCCAAAACTTATGAAAGTCATTCTCTAATTTCTGGCAATATGGCTGACTCAGTGAATCAAAAATTCTTTTACAAAAATATGCAGATATACTCCATAAAATATGAGCACTTTTTTTTTTTTTTTTTTAACAGTGCTGGGGATTTAATTCAGAACTTTTGTAATGAGTTATAGCGCGTCCTTTTTTTTCTAAAAAATAAATTAACTTGACCCAGTGCCTCACTAAATCATTAACTTGCCATGGCTGTGCTTAAATTTGTAGTTCTGGGATTACAGGAGTAAACAGTGCTGGGATTATAGGAATAAACCTCCATGTCTGGCTAGCAATCATCTTTTAAAAGGCATAACTAAGTCCATAATAGAGTAATGAAAGTGCCAGGAATGAAAACCAGAGGACACTTAAGACTAAAATGGTAAATATGTGGGTTTCTGGCCTAAGTTTCCAAAGGATGTGCTCTTCAATGTCCATACGGAGATAGGAGACAGAGCCCAGAATATATTCAAGGAGAAGATTCAGGCCTGTCACTTGTACCCCACTCCACCCCCAGAGACCTGGAACTCAAAAGTTACCTTTAACTAAAAGACTGACCTAGAAAAAAATTACTGTCATTAGTACAAAGATAGTCCTATCTATCTATCTATCCTATCTATTTCATTTCTGTTTTGGCCCAGTGTTATATTTTGAATGTGGCTACCAGAAGTTCATGCATTGGAAGTGAGCTCCCCAAATTCATGTGTTAATGACATTTGGAGTTGATGCCTTTGGGAAGTAGTTGGGGTGAGGTGAATTACAAGAGTGTGGGGCCCAGGAGGCATTAGTGGCTTTACAAAGACAGCAAGAGAAGCCAGAGCTGGCCACTCTCTGTCCCCCGTGGCTATGCCCTATGGTGTTGTGATGGAAGCAGGAAGTTCCTTACCTCATGCTAAGCAGAGGCTGGTTTGGATCTTACACTTCTCAGCTTCTGATATTACGCCGAGTAAACTTTTTATAATACCGAGGCTCAAATCTTTTGTTATGGAAATGGAAATTAGACTTATACCATATGCTTAGGTTTTTAGAACTGGAGAAAGGAAAGAAAAAAGGAAGGAAGGGAGGAAGGAAAAAAGAAAGGAAGGAAACAAGAAATGAAGGAAGAAAAGGAGGCAGGGAGGAAGGAAAGAAGGGAGGGAAGGAGGAAGAAGAAAGGGAAGGAAAAGAAAAAATAAAAGAGAAAGAAAGCTTTCCCTGAGAAATTTTCACCAAAGCCCAGTATAACGTGGCTGTAGGAGTTTGCAAGGGCTGAACGCACGCACCTCTTTTACCTCTTTCAGTAACCGCATGTTGGCAGCTTAGGACAGCAGGCAGGTAGGTGTTTATACCATGGAAACTGACGAATGCTACAAGTCAGGTTTTTTTTTCCCCCCGCAAAGGTCTTTTGTTAAATATTTCCCCATGTAAAAGCCTGTCTTGACATGCACTAGAGGTTAGAATTAAAATGCTACTGTTTCTATTACATGTGTGGCCTAGAAGCACCCAAGTTGAGGCACTAATAGCACCCAACCCTAGGGTGGGAAAGCCCAGTGCTCCTGACAGGAAAGGGCAGAGCCTCCCTGGGGAGACTCACCCTCAGCCCTGGCCTCACAGCTCCTCATAAACAAGTGCAGATATGTGAGACAGCTTGTCTTGACCAAGTGACAGCTGAAATTCTTAAGAGCTTCACTGACTAGACGATTTGCCTAGAGACGAAAAGAAAGGCACAACAAAGAAGTAAAGAATAGCTCTCCAAAAACCAAAGTTAATCAAAAAAGAATTTTTTCTTAAAAGCTATAAAGCCTCTAGAAGTGAAAAAGGCAATCACTGAAACCAAGATCTCAGTCCTGAGTTCAACAGCAGATTCGATCAGACCAATGAGAGAATCTGTGAATTGAAAAATAAACTTGAGGAATTACCCTGAAACCAGCAGAGAGAAATGGAGCAAAATTATGACAAATTATGAGACATGGAAGCCAGACTGGAAAAACTCCTACGTAGCCCTGTACTCTTTTCTAGACTCCCTATGTGTGTTGCCCCCACTCTTTTTTTTTTTTTTTTTCAAACATACTGTTGCCGGGCGTGGTGGTGCACACCTGTAATCCCAGCACTCAGGAGGCTGAGGCAGGAGGATTGGTGCGAGTTCGAGACCAGCCTGCGCTACAAAAGTGAGCTCAAGGCCAGCCTCAACTGCATAGCGAGACCCTGTCTCAAAAAGACAAAAAACAAAAAACAAACAAACAAAAAAACCATACTGTTTACCTTTGCCATTCCTGAGATTCGGTCATGGGCTCTTCTGACCTTCCTTTGGCCATATTTAGGTGATTCTGTTATTGCCTGTCTTTTGTTACGAACTATGGCCATTGTCTCATAGCCCCAAATTCATCTCGTCCTTCAGTTCCCCACTGGGTCTGAAAAGAGATTCATGAAAGCACATTCATGCTCTACACCTCAACCCTGCATCTCCTCTTTATTTTATTTAATGGTGCTGTCATGGTCAGTCTCTTGCCTTTGCACCTGTATTTCCTTAGTGAGGAATATAACCTGTGATATATTGTGTCAACTTGAGGTTCATGAAATGACTCAGAAGGGGACTAGGGTCCTCACTTTGTAAATATACTCATCCCGTGCAAGAGGAGGGGACACAAGTGGCATGTGTGCTACACCTGCCCTGGGAGGGGTAGCCTACACACAGTATAAGGGAGGAAAAGAGGCTTGCCCCCTGCATCTGACCTCCTGATCTTGTTGCTTTTGTTGTCTCCTTATGCCATGAATAGTTATCCCTGTACTGTGCCACTCTGCCTTGGAGCCAGCTGATTATGGACTGAAACCTCCACAATCTAGGAGCTAAATACAGCTTTCCTTCCTTAGTTCTGGGCATCAGGTATTTTGTTCCAGCAATGAGAGAAAAATAACCAAGATATGCTCACTTTTTCTTTAATCTAGAAAAATCCAATTCATATGTTACAATTTATATCAGAAGCATTTCTTCTATTAGCCCCATTTTTGGTTTCTTTGTGATACCTTCTTTCCAGAGTACCTATATATACGTTCTTGTTTGGTTGCTTTTGAGACAGGTCTTGCTATGAAGTCTATGCTGGCATTGAATTTGTTGTGTGGTCCAGGTTGGCCTTGAACTCATGGCAACCCTCCTGCCTCAGATTCCAGCTCATGCTGGAATTACAGGCATAAGTTATCACGCCTAGCTTACGCATTCATTTTTCAAGTCTAATGAATCCATCCACCTATAATTGTGTTAGCAACAGGAGTGGTGCTCATGTTGGTTGTGTGCTCAGCATTGCATTTGCAGGGTGCCTACCCTAAAACAGTCCCCTCTAACTGTAGTGGAATGAATGAATGGGTGGGTGGGTTAATGAATATTTGCACCTTACCCAACCAACACAGTGTGGTCTTGTCATCTGATGACAACATTCATTTCTTTTGGGCTGGCTGCCATCTGTGGTCTGGGACTAGAAGCAGAGCTATTGCTTATAGCATATATGCTGCTGTTAATGCGGTCTTCTTTTTTTTCTTCCACAGTGGGGTGTTGCCAATCATTGTCAAATAAAGCAGTCTCAACAGCTCTGCCCCAAATGACCTGATGTGAAGCTGTCTGGGCCATGGGTTGGAATATTAAATGACATTGTATTTCTGTGGCTAGCTGTGCTTCTCAAATGCCTGCTGCAGTAAAAACGTTTTAACAAAATTAAAATCTTGGTGGGGGAGGGGAAAGCAAAGAATAGAAAGGGGTGGACCGAAGGCTGAGATAAGAGCACAGAAAGACAGGACACAACGGACTAGCCTGATTTCTTGATTAAGAGGAAGGTAGAGAGTAGGGCAGAGAGGTCTGCATTTATAATTTAAAATACTTTCGATTGCCTAAAATTTGTTTGGCACTGAGTCGCAGGAAAGACAGGTAAGAATTTGCTGGAAAATAAATGCACTAAATCAGAAGAGGCCATGGGCCAAAGAAACAAAAGCTATCTCTAATGAGAACAAATTGAAACAGGTCAATTACTTCTTGTCATTTCCTAGTTCCAGCTAATGAATTACTTTTTTAAACAAGCTTGGCTCTGTGCAGCGCTGGTTTTGGCACAAGGAAGGAAATACCTGATGTATATTTCACACAAATGGAATATAATATGACGACAGAGTAGTGCTGCTGCTTTAGGGAACCAATATAAGTGATTCTTGTTACTGTAGAAAAACTAGAACTTGAAAAATCTTACATAAGTTAAAGCCCCAAGGAACATACTGTATTTTATTTCCACTCAAAGGAGTATTTTCAAGTGTCACTTTGAGCAAAGAAATAAAGAGGAACTCACAACCCCTAAAAGATAAAGTAGCGTTCTTTGATCTGCTCCTTTAAGAAGGAAAAAATACTTTGTGGTCCTCAGTACTGCAGGCCCTGAGGCCACCAAGATAAGTAAGACAAGATCTCTGCCTCTGAACAATTTAGGGAAAAAAGAAAAAGGATGACACAGAGCCTGATAGGAGGATACTGAAGAGTATCAAAAAGCTGAAAAGCAAAACCAGCCAGGTCTCTGGCAGGACTGGAGACCGATATTAAAAGTATGGAATCCATGAATGTCTGTTTCTCCTTTTTCCTTCTCTCCTCCTCTTCTTCCTCCTTGTTGTCCTCCTCCTCCTCTTCCTCCTAGTCCTCCTCCCCTTCCTCCTCTTCCTCTTCCTCCTCGTCCTCCTCTTCCCCCTCCTCCCCCTCCCCTTACTCCCTTCCTTCCTCCTCCTCTTCCTCCTCCACTGTGCTTATGCCCTCACACTGCCCCCGACTTCCCTAGTGCAGAGTGGGCCTGCTTCATGATAGACAACACACAAAGCTGTGGCCAAGGCCAGCGGACAGGAGCACTGAGAGAAGCTTGCTCCCAAGTAGGGGAAAATACATCATGTGAAGGCATGTCATAAAGATGTGAGGCCCTGGGAGTCCTGGAGGGGCAGAGAGAAATCATACAAGGTGAAAGACATAAACAAGGACAAGCAGATTGATCTCAGTTCTGCGGCCCTAATGCAGAGTTGTTTATAGGCAAGGAGCAAGATTTTAACAAAGCTCTTCCTGGTAGCCACATAGAAACCAGCCTACATCCTTGACTCTTGACCTTTGTACACTAAGATATCCACGTTGGCATTCTCCCATTTTCCCCTGTCTAACTAATACCAGGATTTGTATCTACAGGACAGTGTATTGAAATGTAGGGAAAGCACTGCTCCACTCCAGTCCAAAGTACATTTCCAGTTGTATCTCACACTTTAGTATTTCACTTATTGCTATTTGTGATACTCTGTAATTGGTCATGGAAGAGTCACAGTGGATGAAGAATGGGTAGAAGTTTGGAAAGTTTGGAGACAGCTAACAAGAAAGAGCTCTGACTTCCTCTCTTCTCCCTCACCAAACACACTTCAACCAGAGGAGCTGCCTGATCTTTCACCAATGTTTTGTTCCAACAATGTGTTCCTTTGCTTTAAAAGTGTGCAATGCATTAAAAGACTGTAGAGATTGGAGGCAGATAAGCCAAATAAAAGTTAACTGTAATTGGCTGGGTGAGAAATAAAATTAGCTCCACTGAATCAGTTAATTGGATGAATTAAAGCTCATAAACTAGCATGAATCATGTTTAAGATACAAAGTAACTCCATAATATATGTGATAGCAAACAACAACACTCATTAATTTTGGAACAAGACGAGGTACAGAGGAGTAAATGCAACATATCAAAACTGTGCTTTTCAGGCACAGCAGGATGGCTCAGTGGTCTAAAGCGCCTGCTTAGGAAAGCTTAGGTGGCTGCAGGGACTGCGGTTTGATCCCTGGCATCACATGCTGCGCCAGCACTGCCCTCAGGGCAGGCTGAGCCAGCCATAAGAATAAAAAAGAGAAATACATTGAAAAAATCTTAAAAAACAAACAAACAAACAAAAAAACCCTGTGCTTTGCAAACTATCCTATGTAGCCCTCGCTCAGGTATCTTGTGAAAATGTAGGCTCTGATTCACAGGATAGGAGTGGCCCTCAATGTCTACATTTCAATCAAGTCCCCAGGAGATGCTGAGGGTGGAGTCTGTAGACCACACCTGCAGAAGTCGCACATCAGAGACTCCTACAAGTACATGTAAAGAGTCAAAAAATATCTCTAGCCCAGTGACCTAATGTGGGCTTTGAGGTCAGAGTCCTTTTACTACATACAAGGGAAGCCCACCTCTCTGCCTACTTTTCTAGCTAGATGGGCTGTTGAGAGGCTTGTGAAAGATACCTGGACCTGGCATCAAATTTACTGAACTGGAACCTTAGAGGGAGTCTTGGCTTCCTCTTCCTGCTCCTCCTTCTCCTTATTTTTGGTTAAATGTTGTTAGTACCTGTTTGCAGTTCATAATGATGATGAGGTGCCTTCCTCTGGCACGAAAGAGAAGTGGTGAAAGCAAAGAAATCTTCTATCGCCCTGTCAAGACGGTGGCCAAAACGGAAGCTGGAGATTCTTGACTGGAGACAGAGCCTGGACCCTTTATTGGATTGGGCTAGGAGCGGAGTTTACATGGCCAATATAGTGACGCAGCAAGTGCTGATTGGGGGAGGGTTGACATGGGGGGGAAAGGAAGTTCGGGGTTAACATGGGGAGAGGGAACCAAAAACAGCCTAGGAGCAGCTCACCACTGATCATTCTGGCACACCCGTGCCTTGCTGACTTGCGGCCCTGATGGCCCAGTAGCCTGCTGCATGGGCGCTGACCCATCAACGATTATTTTTCCTGTGGACAGTTGGTACATGAAATAACACATCTGAGTTCTTTCATTGATTCCATTGATCTTCCCCCTCCTCCTTCCTCCGTCACTTGGTTTCCTTTCCTTTTGCAAAAGTTCTTGCTCCCTATTTCCTAGTATCTATCTTTTAATTTGTTTTTATTTATACTTTGGTTTCTCACATAAGAAAAACTGTGTAATATTTAAGCATGTGAGTCTGACTTATTTCACTTAACTTTATGTTCCCAAGGTGCATCCGTTTCCCTACAAACAATTCTTATCCTTCCTTATGGTAGAGCAGTACTCGCTGGTATATGAATAGCACATTTTCCTTATTCGTTCATCTGTTGGTGGATATGCAGGCTACTTCCGAGATTGCGCTATTAGGAACTGCGCTGCTAAAAACATGGGTTTGCTTGTATCACTACAATCTCTAACTTTTGGAGGAAGATAGCTAGAAGGGGAATAGTTGAATCAAATGGAGTTTCTGGTTTCAGCTTTCTGAGGAATTGCCATACTGATTTCCATGTGCTCGTATGAGTTCACACTCCCACCAACAATGTAGAAAGGTTCCTTTATCCCCTAGGGCCTCGCCAGCACTTATTATTGTTTGATTTCTTAATGATAGTCTGGAGTAAGAAGAAATCTTGGTGTTGTTTTAATTTGCACTTCTCTAATGGTCAGAGATGTTGAACATTTTTTTCATGTGTTTATTGGCCATTTGTACTTCTTTTGAAATGTTGATTTTAATTTCAGTTGCCCATTTTTGATTGGGTCTTTTATTTTGGGGGGCTAATTTTTTTGAGTTCTCTATGTATTCTAGATACTGACTTTCTGTCCAATGTGTAGGAAGCAAAAATCTTTTCCCCACTTGTTGGTTGTCTCTTCACACTGTTGGTTGTTTCTTTTGCTCTGCAGAAGTTTTAAAATTTGATATAATTCCATTTGTTGATTCTTTATGTTTTTTTTTTTTTTCACATGCAGTTGATGTTCTTTTCAGAAAGTGCTTGCCTATGCCCATGTCTTCAAGGGCATTACCTATGTTATCTTCCAAGAGATTAACTGTTTCTGTTTAATGTATAGATATTTGATCATTTCCTTTTAGTTTACTACATGCTGAGAAAGATGGCCTAGATTCAGTCTTCTGTATGTGCATAGCCAGGAGGCCTTAGAGGGTATTTGCTGAAGAAGGTATCTTTCTGCCAGTGGGTTTTTTGACCCTTTGTTTAAAGATCAGAAAGCTGACTGTGCTTGGGGTTGTTCATGCATCCTCTATTCTGTTCCACTGATCCATGTGTCCATGTTTTTCTTTTCATTTCTTTTTACTTTTGGGATTTTTTGAGACAGAGTCTCACTATGTAGTGCAGGCTGGCCTCAAACTCACAGTGATCCTCCTGCCTCAGTCTTCTGAGGTTTGAGATTACAGATGTGTGCCTCCATTCTGAGCCACATGTCTGGTTTGGTTTTTTTGTTTGTTTTAGGATGTTTCCTTTAATTCTGTGATGAATGTTATTGGAATTCTTTCTTTTTTTCTTTTTTTTTTGCGGGACAGGGGATTGAACTCAGGCCTTTGCACTTCCCAGGCAACTGCTTATTCTACTGAGCTGTCTCCTCATCCCCTGTTATTGGAATTCTAATTGGAATTAAATTTAATCTGTAGATTAGTTTTTGGAAATTGGCTATTTTGACAATATTGGTTCTGCTTATCTAGGCATGGAAGATATCTCTCCATTTTCTGATGTTATCTTTCATCTCCTTTGTTAGAGTACTGTAGTTTTTGTTGTAGGGGTTTTTCACTTCTGTGATTAGGCGCTGGGATTACAGGCACATTCCACCATGCCCAGTCTCAGTTGCCTTCTCAGTGTACCCTGAGGATGAGGCTGGCATGGTATGCTTGGGATTGAACCACGGCTCCTGAGTATGTCTAAGCAGGTGCTTCAATTCACTGACCTATCTGTCCAGCCCAATTCTGTGAATCTTTTGTTGGAATTTTTTGGATTTTTTAGATAAATGATCATGTCATCTGCAAATAATGATAATTTGACTTCTTTCTTATACATACCCCCCCTTTTTTTTTTCTCTTGACGGATTGTTGTGGCTAATATTTCTAGTTCTATACTGAGTAAGAGTGGTGATAGTGGATATTCTTGTTTTGTTCCTGATGTTAAAGGGAAAGATTTTAGTCTTATTTGTTTAAAATGATGTTGGTGGCAGGTCTAGCTTCTCACCATGTAGGGCAGGATCTGAACCTTTCCTTGGTAGAATGGCCACTTGGCTGGACCACCTTGGCAGTTCTACACCCTGGGCCATGGGGGTCTTGCCAGGACCTAGGTTGTGGATGAGTCTTGTTGCTAATATGCGTAGCACCTGCCCCAGAGTGACCCATCACTTAAAGGGTAAAAGGGTTGAAGAAGGCTTCTGTGCCCCACTTCTTTGGATGAGTTCTGAGCTTTGCAGTGCCGCTTCTAGGGTGGGGTTTGATCAAGGCAGCTGCGCCACTTCAGAGGAGCTCGGACTTTGTAGCAGCTGATACCACTTCCAGGTGGGGCTCCAGTCTTTGCTGTCAGTGCAGTTGCTAGAGACCGCAGCTACTGCTCCTCCTCTGCTCTCTGCTGTCCTTTGCCACCATGAACTGCTGCTGTCTTCCTTGGAGCCAACAGAGTATGGGCTGAAACGTCCACTAACTGTGAGCTAAATAAACCTTTCCTTTCTTAATTTGGGGTGTTGGTATTTTGCCCCAGCAATGAGTGGAAAGTAACTGAGATGCTTGCCCAATCTTAAGCTTCT
>PVJA010006231.1:53738-74462 GCA_004027025.1 Myocastor coypus
AAAAAAAAAAAAAAAAAAAAAAAAACTCCAGAGTACACCAGTTCTGTATGTGTTTTGTGCCAGTCTTGAATGACTTACCCCTTTCCTGAATGGCTCCTGATTAAACCCTGCTGAGTGTGGCAAGCACTGCTTTGGGCTTCTTCCCCAGCTCCAGCTTGCCTGGTGGAGGAAGTCTCTTTCAGAGTAAAACGCCATGCTGTTTTCACACGTATTTGTTTTCTTGCCGTTCAGAATAGCCAGGAGCTTCTCTGCCTCATGTCTAGTGAGACAGGTCCCCTTCCTGGGAACCGGGAAGAGCTTTCCAGACTGTTTCCTGCTCCTTTCTGCACTGTGCTCCATTGTGCCAGCTTCTCTGTGGCTTCTAGATTACCTGTCAGCTCCCTGCTGGTTCTTGGTCATCCATTTCTCTTTTTTCTCTTCATCAACTTGCTTTCTGAGTGTCTTGATTTCATGTCTTGGAGAGGCTCTGTTTTGCTGCTGGTCTCTACTCTGCCATTTTGGTCTCTCTGGGCTTGGCCTTATTTATTTATCTATCTATTTATTTATTTATTCATTCATTCATTTAATTTTACTAGCACAGGGGCTGGGAAGAGAGCCCTGTGGCACGAGTGCCTGCCTGGCAAGTGCAAGGTCATGAGTTCAAACCCTGGTCCTGCAAAAAATAAATAAATAAATAAATAAATAAATAGTAAAAATAAATTTTACTGGCATATTTTGGATATGCATAATGATCCCATTCATCATAGTGACTTTGTACCTGAATATATCCTGCTTCTTTTTCTCCCTTCCTCTCCAATCCCTTTAGCCCCTCTTTGCCTCTTTAGGTACAATGCTTTGCTTCCATTTTTTCCTTTTATTCTTTTTTTTTCCTGTCACTTCTTTCCTCCCTCTACCCCTTGTTGCCCCCCTTCTCATCTGCATATTTTCTCCTCTCTTTCCAGGGTCAGGCTGAGCTTTTTTAACAAACACTTTGCCCACTAGAGCTGAAGTATCCGGCAGGAAGCTAGTTACATGTATGTGTGTGTAAGGTTGGACATAATTGGGACCATTTCCCAAGAAATGTCCATAGCATGCAGAGAGAAAGCCTGCCTCATTCTCTTCACCAGATGTGAAAGGTGAAGCACATTGTGGCTGCGACGTTGGGGTAGAACCAGAGCACGTTTCCACTGGGCTGTAGAAACTAAGATGCTTATATTTTTTAGGACCAATGTAGAGACCTATGTCCTGCTTTACTAGATTCATAGTCAGATGAGAATCTTGAGCCTGGGTCTGAACTGTGCCATTCTGAGCTTTCTTCCCTCTTCTGACTTCATATCAATTTTCTTGCCTACACAAAGCAAAAAGATCTTTATCTTTTCAGGCAATTTCTAGGCAAACCTGTCCCTGGAATGACTATCAGAGGAGATCCAAGGACTTTGTCCTTTTCTTTTCTCTTTATCCCATGACTTAGGAATATCCCCTCTTATATTCTTGTTGAGCCTCTGGTGCCTGTCCCACCTCATTTTTCTAAATCTCCACCCCGATGTGTTCTTCCTTATCTGCAGCCTCAGGTTTTCTTCTCTATGCGTAAACTCTTTCAGTGGAAAGGTGGGTAGAGGTAGGATGGAAGATGGACATTGCTGAAGTGAGACTAGTGAGCTGAACTGAAGTCCTACCTGGAAGAAGTCTACCTAACTTTGTCATAAGGGGACCAAAGCTGATACTAGCCACAAACATAGCTAGAATTTCACTCAAAAATGGGCTGAATCTTTTGTAATGTATAGTTGTATAGCTAATGAGTTTCTCAGAATTCCAGAGGATAACTTCAGCCTGGAAAACAGATGTTACCAGTTGTGTACTATAGCCATAGGGGGAAAAAATCTCAAAAAAAGGTTTGCAAGAATATCAGTTTTTGCCAGTTAAACCTGTCAATGAACCTATCAGGGCTTAGTACTCATCATTTAAAATACTTTGTGCCAGTGAGATAGCTTGCCATTGAGATGGCTCAGGAATCTAACTGCCTGCTTGGCAAGTGTAGAGACCTGGGTGTGCCCCCCCCCCATGGTGTGCTGCGCTGGCCCCCAAAACTAGGCATGGTGGCACCTGCCTGTAATCCCAGCCCTGGGGAGGCTGGAACAGGAGGATCACTATACATATGACCAATGTAGTGAGGCCCTGTGCTAAATTCATTAAAAATAAAACACTTTGAGCTGGCAAGATAGCTCAGAGGACTAAAGCTCTTGCTTAGGCAGAGCACAGGGCCTGGGTTCAATCCCCTGTTTACCATGTTGGGTCTGTCCCAAGGATGTGGTGAGACTGTGACTGAGACTGGGCATGGTGATACATACCTGTAATCCCAGTGCTTGGGAGGCTGAAAATAGGAGGATCACTGTGAGTCTGCTTTGTATAGTAAGACCCTGTAGACCTATACTAAATACATAAATAAAATAAAATACCTTGCAACTAAACATTAAACAATCAAATTATTCATTAAATAATTCTAGGTTTGGAAATTTGCATTTCAATTTTAAACACATATATCAGTTAGCTTTAGGTGATTATATAATCATATACTATAAAGAAGAAAAATGTAGGCTAAGGGTAGTGGCGATTAAGAGAATCCTCTCTCTGAAGGTAGTATTTAAAATGAGGCCTCCACAAGGGCAATGTGGTAGCCACATGACCATCCAATGGAAAGGGCTTGCAAGCAGAAGATGGGAGGGGCAAAGACCTTGAAATAGGAACAAGGTCTTCCAAGTTTCCAAGACACAATGAAGGTACCCAACATGTTTGCACTGAATATACATGTACTGAATATTTCATAGGTGTGTTAGTCTGCTTTCCTTCAGTGTACTGAATATTTGAGATATGAACTTGTGAATATACAGGGTTTAGTTTGGGCTCATAGTTTTAGATACTTCAGACTATAATCCATCAGCTCCCCTGCTCTGGGCTGAATGTGCATCATGGTGAGAACATATGGTGAAGCAAAACCCCTCACAGCGTGACTGGTGGAAGAGAGAGGGAGAGATCCTGGTCTCTGATCAGGATCACACCCCCGTGACCCGAGTATTTCCCGCTAAGCCCCAGCTCAAAGTTTCTACTCCCGCTGCTGAGCCATAGGTTTGTACTGGATTTGTACGCAGATTTTCCATGGCCGAGACACAATACCCAACACTCAGCACTGAAAGGAGAACAGATTTAATTCACCTCACAGGAGAGATTTCAGGGCTTGGCTGGCAGATGCCAAGGCAGGAACACCGTGATAGAAGAGTGTGCAGCCCAAACATGCTTAGCTCAGTAGTGGCAGGCAGTGGGTTGGGGGGTGGGGGGTGACAGTGCCAATGACAAAGACAAAGACCAGGGACCATGGACCACACTCACAGCCGTATCTCCACCACCCAGCCTGACAGATCCATGACTGTGTTGTACTAATCTTCTAGGTACTTTTTAATCCAGTGAAGTGGGTATCAAAATTAATGACCACAAGGACCACATGAGGACCAAAACTGTACCAGGTGTCCTTTTGGAGGACATTTTTGAAAATCTAAACTATAACAGTAAAACTAACATAATTGGGAGTGAGATGCTGCAGAATTTGAACTGTGGCTCTTGTGTATTACCAATTCATTAGTTATTACACAGAGTAGAATTTGGTTCAGTGCCTTAGAAGACCAGATTTAATTTTTTGAACCCCATTACTCTAAGAGGAGCTATTGAAAAAGTCATACTGCAGTTCAGATGAAACAAACAGAGCTAAGTATTTAGAAAAACATGCTCTTTTGAAGCAGATACATCAACCTTCATCAGAAAGCTAGCAGGTGCTAAACAACCAATAGTAGAGGGCATGAAAGATATATGCTCAATCACATAAAGCAGAGAGTGTTGGAAGATTACTTAGACTTTATTGTTTTATTTTTATTTTTCATTTTTTAAAGGTAGAAAGGTTTATTTTAGCTCCATTGTAGAGGTTTCAGTCCATAGTCAGCTGGTTCCAAAGCAGGGTGGCGTGGCAGAGGGGTGCTGCCGCTGACTATGTACTCAGACTTTAGAGACTTCAGGAAACGTGTAAATAGGATGGGTTGAACAATCACGTTACTGAAGTAAATGAAACATGAGAGTACATAAATAATTTTTTTCTTTCACAACAAAATGGTTCTTTATTTATACTTTTGCAAAGTTAACGCATGACCCAAGGTTGCCTAGTGACTGATAGCTGACCTTAACCAGACAGGATGCTTATGTCAGGACTGAGGTAGCTTGTTTGCTTTGGGCACTGAGGCCTGATCACACCTACACACAGATCATCCATTTCCTAGCTTCTGTGGCCTCCAAAGTATCCCCCTTTCTCCATTTTATTTTCTCAGAGATGGCCGATATACAGATACTTTCTGTTGGTTCATGGAGAAGAAAGGATTGTACTGATACTGTTTAGATAAGATACCACATCTGCATCTTGTCCTCTGAATAACTACAATGAAGACTACATGCAATGTATTATTGTAACTACCCTATTAACCTGTTGTGAAACAGTTTCATAGCTATTTTATTTTTTCTCATTAAAATGAATAGAAAATAAATAAATAAAATAGAACACTGGGCATGGTGGCATGTGTTTGTAATCCCAGCACTTGGGAGGCTGTAAGCAGGAGGATGACTACGAGTCTGAGCTGTGTAGTGAGACCCTGTAGACCCTGTACTAACAATATATATAAAAATAAAACAAAGCAGGTTAAAAAAAAGAACATAAGTTTGAAAAAAGAAAAAAGAAAAAGAAAAACAAGAGATTCTCACAGAATGCGGGGAAAAAGCTAAATAAAGTGAAGACAAGAAAAGAGGAGAAAAGAAGTGAAGAGGGCCTGCAATCTATGTGCCATAACAATGCCTAAAATGGAGGGCAAAGCAAATAAAGGGGAATCAATAATTATGGAGTGAATTAAAGAAAATTTTCCATAGTTGAAGGGTAAATTAGGCCTACAATGGAAAAGGCTTATAACATACCCTTAAAATTGAATTAAAAAACCCCACAACACCCACTTAGATATATCCTGGTAACTTTTAAACTGCAAGAATAAAGAAAAACTTTTGAAAGTATTTAGACAGAGAAAGCAAGTTAATGATACAGGAGCAAAAGTTAGGCTGACCTCTGATTTTTCTGCCAGAAAATAATGGAACAATATCGAGAGTTTTAAGTAAAAATAATTTTGAAAATTTTAAAAAATGACATACCTTTCCAAGTTATTATTTCTGGATGAAAGCAACTGGAAGACATTCTCAGATATCCCAGGGTTAAGAAAATACTATTAGCCAAGAACCTTCTCTGAAAAATTTCCTGAATGATTTGTTGCACCCAACAGAGAGCAGGAATTAAAAATAAAGAATAGAAAGACAATTGCATGAAAGATTTGATGGTAATTATTAAAGATCATGAAGTTTAAAATTATTACATAAAGCATAATACCACTAAATGCAAAAATAGATTTATAAACTAATCCTAAATTTTTCACTTTGCATGGTTTTAAACTATCAAAGAGCATAATGCTCAAATATTCAATGTCTTTGGCAAATAAATACTAATTTATTTTTTCCATTTGGTGTTATAAAGATGCACATTGTTATGCCAAAACAGTAAGTATGTAAAATAAAAATGTTTTGTAACTATAGGCAGGACAAATAAAGACATTCTAAGTATTAATCCGACAAAACCTTTTCATGGTAAAATTTTATTTCCTTTTGTTTAAATATAGAGGAAAAATCCAGTGAGTGTGTTTATAAAGTTAATATGTATAACGTAAGGAGCAAATTTCCAAAGCACTGGTTGGAGAGGAAGGGATAAAATTGTTTGATATACTGAATTGGGAAAATAGTTGCTATTTCATTCAGTGGTAGTTCACTTAAGTCAACTTGTCACTGAGTTTTGGACAACAGTAGAACATATACATTCTAATTTCTAAAGTTGAAAAGAGGCAGAAAACCAGGAAAAAATAGAAGAGAAAAACAACATTAAAGTGAATATGAAAGCAATTGATGGAAGTAGAATTACTATATAGGTTAAATTTCCAATTAATAAGATCCAAATGGAGTAAAATGTCAGTCTCTGTTCGCAGATACCTACATTAGTATAAAACAAAAATCAAAAAGGTTTAATGGTAATGAAAAGGGCTGGGGAGACAGCTCAGTAGAATAAGCGCTTGCCTGGCAAGCTCAAGGTCCTGAGTTCAATCCCCAATACTGAAAAAAACGAAAAGAAAAAAAGAAAGGTTTTGGCTAGGCCACGGTGGCGCATGTCTACGGTTCCAGCACTTGGGAGGCTGTGGCAAGAGAATCAGTTCGAGATCAGCCTGGGCTACAAAAAGTGAGCTCAAGGCCAGCCTGCACTGCATAGTGAGACCCTGTCTCAAAAAGACAAAAAAAAAAAAATAATAATAATAAAATAAAAAATAAAGGTAATGAAATTCTTTTGGTCATATATATATGTGTATATATGCATATGTATACACATATATACGCATATATACATATATATGCATATATATATATATATATATATATATATATATATATATATGCCAGCTCAGCCTGCCCTGGGCGAAGGGCTGGTGCAGTATGTGGTGCCAGGGATCAAACTGTGGTCTCTATGGTTGCCTAAGCAAGTGCTTTAGACTGCTGAGCCACCTCACTGGACCTAGAAACATTTTTGTTTATTTATTTATTTATTTATTTACTTATTTTGGAAAGATTAATGCAAGCAGCCAAAATGAGTAAAGTATGCTCACTAGAAGTCCTGCCACTGGCAGTTTTATTTAGTATATGACAGAATATAAATACATATCCATATATCCTTTCTTATCACAGGTAGATTTTACATAATAAATTTGTGGCTGACAGATAATATAAGAAAAATGGAAATTTGGGGCTGGGGTGATAGCTCAGTAGAGTAAGAGCTTGCCTGGCAAGTGCAAGGTCCTGAGTTCAATCCCTGGTCCCATCAAAAAAAAAAAAAAAAGAAAAGAAAGAAAAGAAAAGAGAAATGGAAATCTGTAGGTTATCAGAAAGGTGCAAGGATATAGGAAAATAATGCATTTTATATAAATTATAAAGGACAGTTACAACGAAAATCCATTACTGTCTCTGTAACTTAATTTCATAACATAAAGTAAACACGTATTATGCTGTGAGCTGCTAAGAATGCACAAACACTGTGGGTTTTCTTTTTTTTTATTTTAAGATTTATTTTTATTTATTTATTTATTTTTCTTTTTCAGAACTTTTGTTTGTTTATTTATTTTTATGTCTGGCTCAGCCTGCCCTGAGGGTAGGGCTGGCGCAGCATGTGGTGCCGGGGATTGAACCGCGGTCCCTGCAGCCGCCCAAGCTTTCCTAAGCAGGCGCTTTAGACCACTGAGCCATCCTGCTGGGCCAACACTGTGGGTTTTCAAAACACAGCAGAAAGACAGGGAATTAGTTATCTGAACATCACACCCAGCTCTTAGTTCTTAACTGGAGCTGAGCTTCCTTTTGTAGTCTTCTTCAGATGGTGGTAATTTGGCAAGACTTTCATCAAGAAATCCAGCTGGAGTGTCTGGGGCTGCGGCTGCTCAGTCTGCACCTGACAAAGGCAGTCTACGCCATAGATAGCTGTGTTTTCAAGGATGACTTCAAAAGTGTTCAGGTTGCAACAAGCCCCAGTGATGCAAGCACTGGTCAGTATTACGCTTCTGCCCACAGATGCCTTTGACTCAATGACATTATTACCTCCCATTTTCATGGCTTGGGAATAGCAGTCAACTTCAAACACGTTATTGGTGCTGATGATCTCAGGTTTGGGTTCCAGATCTTCAGTGTCAGGGGTTATGTTGTCTAGGTGAAAATTTATGGTCAGGGCCTGTTCTTCTATTAGGTTACCTTCATCAATCACTATTGGCCCAGCTTCTGAAATAATTGCTGCTTTCCTAGGGTGGATCACGGTCCTAGGGCCTATAGTTACATCTCGTCTGATGTCACTTTCCACACATACGACTGCTCCAGGAGCAATATTCACACTCTTTTGAATCTTCTTCACCATGGTACTGCTCTGGGCTCCTATGTATGTATGTATGTATCTATGTATGTATGTATGTGTGATGTATTTGGCGGGACCAGCAACTGAACTCAGGACCTTGCACTTATCAGACAAACACTCATTCTACTGAGCTATCTCCCCAGCTCCCAAGCCCTAGAAATATTTTTATTAGGCAGAAATAAAGATACTATATTTCATATTCAAGAGACTATATGGTGAATAACATGCCATTCACATATAAGATCAATGTTTAATATTTTGATGGGGTGATCAGATATAGACATATATATTTAAAAATACATTTAAAGTTACTGTATTTCATGAGCTTGAAGATTATTGAGTAACGTTTCAACCAAAGAGAATCCATGTTCATGTTGCCAAAAATCAAAGAAAGAAGAAAAGGAAAAAGAAAGACCAAGTGTACTGAGTAGCTCCTAGCGGGTGGAGACAGATCCATAGGTCAAGCATCCTCAGAGCCACTGACAGCTCTGGTATAGGCTGTCATGAGGAGCTGGAAAAGCTTTCTTTCATTAGCAGGAGAAAGTCTGGCTCCTGCAGCAGAAAGATGGAAAGCTTTTACATAAGAGGTGACCTTTGAATTGAGCTTTTATAGATGAGCAGGATTTAACAAGGTGATTTATACCTGGCAATACTGCAGACAAGGTTTTCTGGAAAATCCTCTGGCTTTAAAAAATCAAAATGCTTCAATTAAACACAGTAAATATTCTTTGAAATCCAGGGTTATGTAGTAATGGTATCTACTCACATATATAATATTAGGACCACAGGGTTCAGAATAAGGCTGGAATAGGGTACACAGTGGACAGGATAAAAGAGACAGAGTCAGGGCTGCATCAGTGTTATGGTTTGGAGTTGGGTTTTTTTTTTTTTTTCCAAGAGAAATAATACAGTATAGGACACATCTTATAGTGAATTACCCAAAAAATTATATACAATAAGTGTAGGAAACCTATCCACATACTAAACACTAAAGAATCCAGCTGAGGGCCTAGAGCTCATAGCAAGGACTCCCACCAGTGCAACTGGGGGCCTAGAGCCCACAAAAGTCTCATGCAGGCCTGCTTTATGTATCTCTGCTAGAAAGACCCAAAGGTCAGTGGTGGAAGCTAGGAAGTCTATGCCAGTGGCATGAAGGATCTGTGCTAACAGGCTGAGGGATCTGAACTGGAGCTGGGAAGCAACAGTCCAGGTAAGAACAAGAGCTCCCTCACAAGTACCACAGCCATCCTCAGCAACGGTGAGGTCCTGAGCTCCTCCACTGATGAGGAAAGCTGAATTCCCTCCAGGAAGCCAACACAACAAGCTTCAGCATAAGGCTGAGCCAGGAAGTGATGCTCAAGATGAGGACCAGAGCACCTCCAAAGTTCACTAGGAAAGCCAGCATGACACGGTGCTCCAGTGCAACAGCCCAAGAGAACCAGCAGCTTCCAGCAGCTCTCACAGCCTCTCCAAAGAGCATCCCTAGCAGCGTTCCAGCAGCTTCTCCTGCTCTGCCTTTCAGACTGTCCTCCTCGGCCCAGCACCTGCTAGTCTAATTCAGCTGGGTATAACAAATTGACCACAAGTTAGAAAGCCACTGCAACCAGTGTGGAGCAGGAAGTGAGATCCTGAAAATGATGAAAAGCAAACACAGGAAGATAACTTGTTCACACTGGAAGTTATATCAGCACAAGTAAAACATGGGAAGATTTAACTTATTCACCTATTCACCTCAGGTTGTATTTGAGGAAAGAAAGAAGGAAAGAAAGAAAGAAAGAAAGAAAGAAAGAAAGAAAGAAAGAGAAGAAAGAAAGAAGTCTTCTAAGAAAGTTAGCGATGTGATTTGAATTTGATGACACTAGTTACTATTCAATTTATACCATGGTATACCCAAAGGCTTAAGAATGTACATCTTGTTCTTTAGAAAGATGAGGCAAAGTACACGCTAAAATCAGGACTGCATTAGATGCAGCTAGTTTATTTTTAAGATTTGAGCACTTTTCATCATGTAAATATATCAATAAACATGCTTTGTAAAGGAGGAGGAGAAAGGGGAAAAGAGAAGTAATTGTTAAACATCCTGATCTATGCCCAGCCAATGCATTTGAACAACTTCCTATTGTGGACAAAATGTTTGCATCTTGCTCCCAGTTCACACTGTGTTCCAAAGCAAGAGATAGTAAAGGAGGGTAGGGCTTTGAAAGGTCCCTGGTGTTCTTGTGAAAGGGATTAATTCTTTCATCAAAGAGATCACAGAGAGCTCTCTCTTTCTTTCCATCTTGTAAGGACACAAAAGAAAAAAAAAAAAAAAAAGGCAGCCTCTTACGCAGAAGAGAATTCCTGCCAGAACTTGGCCAGTGGGATAGCTCAGGGGCCTAAGTGCCTGCTTAGGAGAGCTTAAGCAATCTTCGGTTCAATCCCAGGCACCACATGCTGTGCCAGCCCCATCCCCAGGGCAGGGTGAGCCAGCCATAACATTAAGAAAAAAGATTTTCTACCACAACCTAACTGGCACTCTGATCTTGGGTATTGTGAACTACAAGAAATAAATTTCTGTTGTTTATAAGCCTCCTAGTCCATGGCATTTTGTCTTAACAGCCAGAACTGATTAAGATGTTCCTTTAGACTGGAAGTTTCCTCTCTGGAAAAGGTATAAGATTCTCAGTACTAGGCTGGCAAGACAGCTCAGCAGTCTATAGCACCTGCTTAGGCAAGGTGAGGCCAGTGTGTAGGAACCTCAATTCTATCCCTGCCTGCCATGCTAGCCCTGCCCCCAGGGTGGGCTGAGCTGACCACACACACATAAAATAATTTTCAGTACTGGTAAACATCTTTGAGTGCAAAGATGTATATTTGAGTGCAAAAATACAAAAAGTGAAAAAGATCTACAGATGTGTGTATGGGGTATTTGTGAGCATTTCACCATTGCTTCTCCGCCTTTGGCTAGTGGAACCTAGCAGCTAAGGTCAAAAGGTAATGACACTAGAGACTCCCTAATTAAATGCTGTGGACAGGTTACTATAAAGGGAAGAGAGAACTCACTCAAGCACTGAAAGCTTTTTATCAATTGTGGTTTTGTTGGTTTATTTATTTATTTTTGTTTTTAGCTTGCACATCTTTTTTCTTTTGTTACATTTATTGATACAGTTTAGATATATATAACGATCCCACTCATCATAGGGAATTTATACCTACACATGGTTCCTCTTTTCATTTCAGTCCTTTGCCCTCCCTTCAACCCTTCTTCTCCTCCTCATTTACAAAGCTTTGTGTCCATTTTATCTTTGTCATTGTTTCTTTTCCTTCCTTTCCCCCTCAACCCTCCCTAGTTTCCCTTTCTTAATTTTTTGAATCTTTCATTTCTTCCTATTTCACAATACCTACTATGTACTCATTTCAGTTTCTCACACCAGAGGAACAACGTGATAGTTACACATGTGTATTCAATTTATTTCACTTAAGAGTATGGTCTCAAAGTACATCCAACTTTATCTTTCTTTATGGCTGAGAAGTTAGAGACATACTTTTGCATCATGTATATGTGCATCATATATATGATTCAAAAGTATATCTCATATATATATACATATATATACATACATATGAGGCTGGGCTGCATATATATGATGCATATATATATGCATGTATATATGTATGTATATATATATATATATGTATATATATATATATATATATCACATCTTTTTATCCATTCCTCAGTTGATGGACAATTGGGTTGTTTCTAAGATTTGGCTATCCCAAACTAAGCTGCTGTGGTATGATATTTTTACTTTTTCCAGGAAGATACTAAGAAGCAGAATAGCTAGATCAAATGGAACCTCTAATTTTAAATTTTTACTTATGTACTTATTTATTTTTTGAGACTCTCAACACTGATTTCCACAGTGGTAGTGTCAATCTACATGATCTCGTGAAGGGTATTATTTCTCTAATTTCTCTCTCACTGACTTTTTAAAATTCATGTACAGCATGCTTATTATTTTGAGTGTTGAATTTGTATCCATTTATGCTACTGAATTTGATTATTGAATCTATATGTCTTTCGGTGGAGCTTTTGGAGTCATGTCATTTGTAAATGATAATTTAACTTCTTGCTTTCTTACTGTTATTCCTTTTTATTTTTTTGTCTATTGAGATGATCATGTGATTTTTGTCTTTGGCTCTGTTAGTATGGTGTGTCACATTCATTGATTTGCATATGTTGAACCATCCCTGCATCTCTGGGATGAATCCTTATTCTTAATTTATTTATTTTTTTTTTAGAATTTTATTTATTTTAATTTATTTTTTTCTTGTTTCAGAACCTTTGTTTATTCACTCATTTTTACGGCCGGCTCAGCCCGCCCCGAGGGCAGGGCTTGTGCAGCATGTGGTGCCGGGGATCGAACCGTGGTCCCTGAAGCCGCCCAAGCTTTCCCAAACAGGCGCTTTAGATCACTGAGCCATCCCACCGGGCCTCGAACCCTTATTCATAGTGTATAATTTATTTGATAATTTGCTGAATTCTGTTTGTCACTATCTTACTAAGGACTTTTGCATCTATGTTTATTAGGGAGACTGGCCTGTAGTTGTCTTTTCTGATTGTATCCTTCTCTGGTTTTGTTATCAGAGTAATACTTGCTTCCAGGGAAGACTTTGGGAGCACTACTTCCCTTTCAATTTCATTAGAGTTTCATCATTGGTGACATTAGGTCTCCCCTAAATTTCTTGTAGAATTCTGCATGACCTGGATTTTTCTTTGTTGGTATGATTATAATTACATATTTAATTTAATTGACTGATATTGAATTATTTAGAATTTTTATATCTTCTTGATTCAGTTTTGGCAATTTATATGTATACAAGCATCTTACAGTTTTACTGTGTTTTCCATCTGATTAGAGTACAGTTTGTCTTGGGCCAGGAGAGATAGCTTGATGGTCTAAGCACCTGCCTGGCAAGTGCAAGGATCTTGGTTTGATCTCTGTTACTGCATACCGTGCAGGCCTCATGCTGAGCTCGTCACTGAAGACAGGCATAGTGGCACATGCCTGTAACTCCAGTGCTGGGAAGGCTGAGGCAGGAGGATCACTATGCGGCTGGGCTGCATAGTGAGATCCTGTATCAAGTGAATAAATAAATAATTTTAAAAATTTATAGTACAGTTTCTCAAAGTAGGTGTTGATAGTCATCTGTGAGGGCTTGCAGGTTAGGTCAGTTGTTTAAAGCACCTGCTTTGGCAAGCTCAGTCAGAAGCAGGGGACCACAGTTTGATCCCCAGTTCCACAAGCAGTGCCAGACCTGCCCTTAAGGGGATCTGTGATCCCTTGGTTGTTCATGGGGATGTTATTTAACTTCTAGGTGTCAATGTCTTTTTTAAAAAATGTATTCAGTACAGGGTCTACAGAGTCTCAATACACAGATCAGACTCATAGTGATTCTCCCATTTTTGGTCTCCTAAGAGCTGGGATTATAGGCATGCACTACAACGCCCCATCTCAATCGCCATCTCAGCATGCCCCAGTGGTGGGGCTGGCATGGCAGGCACTTCAAGGCACTTCAATCCACTGAGCTATCTGGCTGGCTTTGTTAATGTATTTTTTTTTTCTTTCTTTCTTTTTTTTTTGGTCTTTTTGAGACAGGGTCTCACTATGCAGTTCAGGCTGGCCTTGAGCTCACTTTTGTAGCCCAGGCTGTTCTCAGACTTGCACTGATCCTCCTGCCTCAGCCTCCCAAGTGCTGGAATTACAGGCTGTTAATGTATTTTTTCTGTTTTTTTTTTTCTTTCTTCTCATTAGTTTCCAGTCTCGGTACACTATGGTCAAATAGTATGCATGGAATAATTTCAATACCTTTGTATTTACTTAAGCATATTCTATGTATGTAGTCTAGTATGTAATCTATTTTGGAGAATATTCCATGTGTAGTTGAGAAGTATGTATATTCTCATGTTATCATGTGGAATACTGTGTAGACATTTACTAGGTCCATTTGTTCAAAAGTTTGGATATTTATTGTTGATTTTTTTGTCTAATTTATCAGTTTATTTGTGACAATGGAGTGTCGTGGTCCCTTATTGCCATTGTATTAGTGATTTTTCATATCCATTAATATTTGTTTTATATAGGTGAGTGAATGGTATTTGATGTACATATACGTATTATTGTTATCTCTTCCTCTTGGGTTGCTCACTTTACCAGGCACTTTATCACCCTTTACCTCTCTTAATCAGTCTTGGCTTAAAATACACTTTGTTTGCAGATAGAATAGCTACCCCTTTTTATTTTCAGGTTCCTGTCACATGGAGTATTGTTTTGGTCCCTTTGTTTTAATTAATTTCTTTTTAATTAAATGCATTTCTTGTATGCAGCACTTTGTTGGATCTTGCTTCTTGCTTCTTGATTCATTCTGTCAGTTTCTTTTGATTGGTGAATTGAGATCATGTACATTTATGCTCATAACTAAAATGTATTGACTTATTCATGTCATTTTATTTTCCTGTTGTTGGCTCCCTTTCCCCCACCCCCTGTTTAATTGTTTACCTTCCCTGCTGGATTCATTCTCCTGTGGTTCATGGAGTTATAGTGCTTGTTATCTCTTTCTAGAATGTTCTTTAGAACATTGTACAGAGCTGGTTTGGTGTTCATGAATATTTTTAAGTATTCTTTGTCATGAAAGTGTCTCATTTCTGTATCAATTTAGAAAGATAGTTTTTCAGCATACATCAAACTGTGTTGGAGGTTGTTTTCTTTTAGGGCTTGAAATATTTCACTCCTTGTTCTCCTTGCCTTGGGGGTTTGTGTTGAAAAATCCAGTCATTCGAATGGTTTTTCCATTATATGTGACTTGTTTTCTCTAATAGTTATTTCTTTGTTTCTTATCTTTTTGAGACAGAGTTTTACTATGTAGTTTAGGCTGGCCCTGAGCTCACTTTGTAACCTAGGCTAGCCTCAGACTCATAGCAATCCTCCTTTTCCAGCCTCCTGAATGCTGGCATTACTGGTATGACACCATGTTTAATAGCTTTTAATATTCTGTTCTTGTGTTGAATTTCTGGAATCTTGATAACTATAGGCCTTGCTATAAGTTTTTATTATTTTTTTTAAAAAACATGGTATAGTGGTAGATGCATTTTGTCAACATGAGAAGTTTAATTAAATGACTCAACAGAAAGCCAGAGTTCTTACTTTGTAAACATCCTCATCCTGTGTAAGAGGAGGGCATGGACATGGTGCAGTTCTACACCACCTCCCTAGGGCATGGTGGACCTTCCTGAGGGCATGGAGGACCCTCTCTAGAGTGACTTGGAAGGGAGAGAGACTTGCTAGAAGTTGCATCTGTGTCTCCTCCATTTGCTTTTTGCTGTTTTCTGCCACCATGAACTGTTGCCCTCTGCCATGTGCCAGACTGTCTTGGATCCAGTGGAATATGGACTAAAACCTCTACTAACTGTGAGCTAAATAAACCTTTCTTTCTTTAATTTTGGATGTCTGATATTTTGCCCCAGCAATGACTGAAAAGTAACTGAGGAACATGGCCAATTGGAGTTTATGAGTTCTTGTGGTTTCTTTTGCTATTAATTCCCAATTTTATTGCACTATACCCTGATAATATGAATGGGATAATTTTGATTTCTTTGCATCTACTTAAGCATGTCCTCTGAGCTTGTATGCTTCACTTATACACCTGAGAAGAATATATGTTCTGATGTTGTAGGGTAGAACACGCAGACATCTAAGTCCATTTGTTCAAAAGTTTGGTTCATTTATTATATTTCATTGCTAATTTTTTTGTCTAATTGATCTATTTTTGACAGTAGGGTATTGTGGTTCCCTATTACAATTGTATTAGGGCTTCACTGATTGTTCATATATGTCTATATTTGTTTGATGTAGTTGGGCACACAGTATGTTTTTGTATATATGTTTATGATTCTTTTTTTTTTTTCTTTCAAATTTATGTATTTGGTACACTCTATGCAGCTTGTACATGTAATGATCCTCTTATTTTCAGTCTCTCCTGTGCTGGGATTGCAAGCATGCACCACCCTGCCTGGACTTGTTTGCCAGCTCAGTGTGACCTGGGTGCTGAGCTTGCAGGGCATATGGGACCAGGGATTGAAACTTGGTCCCTGCACTTGTCTCAGCAGATGCTTAATCTGCTGAGTTATTTTGCCAGTCCTAATTTATGATTATTATCTCTTCTTCTTATAGTTTTCTAATTAGTTTAAACTATCTCTACCCTGTGTATGAATAGAAAACAAAGATTATCTAGCACCTAAAGAAAACTTGCAATATAAAACATATTTAGATGTGCAAACAAACTATGCAGAAATAGAAAGCAAGTAAGGAAAATAAAACTTTATGGTTGAAAAAAATTCAGGCATGACACATTGCCATGTACGATGTCCCATGAAACAAGAATGTAATGCTAAGAAAAGGAATACTTATAGAAAACATAAAAATAAATGGCCGTAAAATTAAAATATGAAAGCAGAAATGAAACATTCAATGCAAGAGCTGATTGTTACATCACATTTTCCTTAAAATAAAGCAAAACAGAAGAGAGATTGATTATACAATTGGAGGGCCCATCTATAAGGTACCATATCAAATAGGCATTATTATTATTATTTTTGTATTTAGTACAAGGTCTACAGGGTCTCACTACATACATCTGACTCCTAGTGATCCATCTGTTTTCAGCATCCCAAGAGCTGAGATTACAGGCGAGCACCACCATACCTAGTCTCAATCACAGTCTCAGCACAACCTGGGGTCAGGGCCGACACAGCTTGTGGTGCTGGGGATGGAACCCTGGCCCCAGTGCTCTGCCTAAGCAGGCACTTTAATCTTTTGAGCTATCTAGCTGACCCCAAATAGATCTTCTTAAATGGAGAAAAATGAAGGAAAAGAGAAAGAAATCTTCAGCAAAACAATTCAAGAACATTTTTTTTTTCAGAACCTAACAATATGATCTGTGATTGAATGAACCCACTGAGAGCCCCACACAATGGATAAAACAGACCTAAATCAAAGCACAGCATTCTGAAAGTTTATTTACATTTTTTTTCTTGTTTCAGAACTTTTGTTTGTTTATTTATTTATTTTTATGGCTGGCTCAGCCTGCCCTCAGGGCAGGGCTGACACAGAATGTGGTGCCGGGGATCGAACTGTGGTCCCTGCAGCTGCCTAAGCTTTCCTAAGCAGGCGTTTTAGACCACTGAGCCATCCTTCCAGGCCTGAAAGTTTATTTACTTCCAAAGAAAGATAAAAAAATTTTTTTTCAACAGTGATAGTATCAAAATCTGCCTTGCAATTGCTTATCAGTAATACTGGAGATAAGAAATTCTCAGTGTTTCAGTTTCTGCTAATGGTTGCATAGGAAATTCAATCCTCCGGCTGAAAATAGTGAAAAAGTACTAGATAAAATATATTGAAAGGAAAAGGCATTGAAAGATAGATATAAAATACTAGAAACTTTCTGGTCAAAAATAATAATTTCTTTGGAGACAGGTCTTGCTGTGTACTCTTGGCTTGCCTCAGTTCGTAGCAGTGCCCCTGCCTCATCTGCCTGAGTGCTAAGGTTACAGTTGGGTGCCACCACAGCAGCCTTTCTCAGGGCATTTGTTAAGGTCAGAGCTTGGAACATGAGAAGCAAGCGGAGCATCAAAGCCATAAGCAACAGAGCAGTCAACTTTATAGTCTCCCTACATCAAGTATGAGCAGAAAACAAAGACTGCTAGACATCTAAGGAAAACCTCCACTGTGAAATATAGATTCATGGGCACAAATAAGTGAACAAAAAAATGAAGTCAACTTGCCTTTCTTTCCTTGGACTACTGGGAATGGTGGAGAGGATGGTGTCTCCTTGGAGAATGGGGATGAAGAACAGAAAGAAAGAACCAAAGAAGCTGTCCTGTAGTGGTGTAACCATGGTCTGGTCCCCACCATGAAGCTCTATTTAGAACATGTGTTAATCTGAACAGGGCAGGCACTTTCAGACCTTGACCATGACACTCCTGATTCTGCCCAGAGTCATCTGGCAGAAACAAATGTTAAATCCCAGAGGAAAGCACAGATTGAAGGCAAGGTCTCATAAGTGCTTCATTTTTCTAGAGCAATGGACGTCAAGCAGCAAGATTATAAAGCCCAGCAGTAAACAAAATATGTCCCATCTTGAAAACAGACTGCTGGAATGACCATTCATGTATTTTAACAAGTATGCTTACCACATTTAAAAAAAACTACATAATTTGACTTGAAAATATCTCCAGGAAACAAGGAATTATGAAAATTATAGCAGTTTTGAGGAAGAATCAAAGCAAGTTTACAGAAATAAAAACGCACAAAATTACAATAAAAGACAGGAGAGCAGTGGTTCTCAACCTGTGGGTTGGGACCCCGGCAGGGGTCGAACGACCAAAAACAGGGATCGCCTAAAGCCATTCTGAATCATAACTGTAGCAAAATTATAGTTTAGAAGTAGCCGCCAAAATTATTTCTTGGTTTGGGGTCACTGCAACATGAGGAACTGTATTGCAGGGTCACCGCATTAGAAAGGTTGAGAACTGCTGCAGTAGAGCAATAGCTTCATAATTCTGAAAGAAAATGATTGACTTAAAATTCTCTACCCAGACAAACTATCACTCTACTATCACACCAAGATTAGGATTAAAGAGATTTTGAACACAGAAGTTTTCAAAAACTCATTTCTCATTCCCCCTTTCTGATGAAGCTCCTGTATGATGTGATCCATGGAAATCAAACAGTAAACCCAGAAGATATGGAAGAGAGACAGCAGGAGGTCCAACATAGGAGAGAAGCATCATACACTCCCAGGAAGATATTGAGAGGAAGTTCCAGGATGACTGTATTAGTTACTCTTTTATCGTTGCTGGGACAACTACCCGACACCCAAAATGAAGGAAAGAAAGGTTTATTTAGTTCACAGTTACTGGAGATTTCAGTCCATACTTGGCTGGCTCCAAGGCAGAGTGGCACAAGGCAGAGGCCAGCAGTTCATGGCGGCAGAACAGCGACAATGGCAACAGAGGCAAAGGAACAACCAGGGGAACAGAGAGCAACAGCACGAGTCCGTCTCTCTGTCTGTCTCTTTATATTACATTCAAGCTCTCTGCCTCAGCCTATCCACCGTAGGCCACACCCATAATCCCAGAAGGACTCAGACCCGTAGTCTCATCAGTACTAAAACACATAATCCCAGTGGATCATGAGTCAAGTCTCAAACTCTAGAAGTCCCCATCCCATGATTGCATGAGGCTTTGGGGGGACAACTAGACATAAACCATAACAATGACAATTATGTATCAAATACAGGGTCTTGTCAGGCAGCTCCATTGGCTAAAGCATATGATTTGGCAAACTCAGGCATGGGGGATCACAGTTTGATACCCAGCCCCGACGTGGAGCATGACACCTGCCCGTAAGGAAGCCTCAGCCACCCAAAAAACAAAAACAAAAAACCAAATATATAAGAAACCTATATTGGAGTGGTGTGACTCAAGGGATAAATACCTTGGTAACTTTCATTGTAAGATTCCTGCAGTCATTCAACTCTCTTAGCCAGCCTGAGTATACTCTTATACAAGTTTGACTTTTCTTGACCACTACTATAAAAGTTTCTGCCTTCCCCTTCCCTGTCCAGTTGTGTGGATCAAATAAGAAACTCATTCATCCTATCTTGAGCACCAGCACATTCTGTGACCTTAGAAGCAAGACACACATGGTAACCCATTCCCTTTGATCTATATCTTTACGATAATCTGTATGCTCTACCCTATCCCCTACCAGATACCCTAACTGTGGTCAACTTTGTCTCAAAACTCAGTTAGTTTCATAAGATCAAATTTAGTAAAATACCTACATACTTTCATGAAAATAACAACCTCTGATATTAGGATGTATAATGATTAAACACCGCTTCGTGACTATCTTACAATCAACGGGGTTGCTATACAGAGTTGGCATGTGTGACATGGTCTCCACCAGCAAGGCCCCAGGGCCAAGCCTAGCCTCTTGATGCTTTCTTCACATCATCCGTTTGTCATTCTGCAGTCTCCCAGTTGCTCTTGGAAGGCATTTACCCACATGTCATTTGGCAGACATAAATATTTTTCTCTCAAAACTTTAGCTGAAAAATGTATCGAGAGGCTGCATTTTATGAAGTTGGGAGCATTAGATGTCAAAGGGTATTCCAATAGGAAAATACTACCAGAAAATTGATGTTCCAGTCCCTTTCTCCAGAGCTGAATGTCACAAGAACCTTGAGTAGGAGGGCTTACAGCCCAGCTTCTTCCTGGGAGTTTCTACTATCCTGAGTAAAGGCTGCTTCCATGCAGAGAGGGAATGCTGACTGGTAAAGCCAGGATATGTATCCATCAGGTATTGAAAATCATTTTCTGAAAACCTATTTCCACTTTGCTTGTCGGACTGGTCACTTAGAATTTGATGACTCAGGGGCCCGGCAGGATGGCTCAGTGGTCTAAAGCGCCTGCTTAGGAAAGCTTAGGCAGCTGCAGGGACCGCAGTTCGATCCCCGGCACCACATGCTGTGCCAGCCCTGCCCTCAGGGCAGGCTGAGCCAGACATAAAAATAAATAAACAAACAAAAGTTCTTTTTTTTTTTTTTTGTCTTTTTGAGACAGGGTCTCACTATGCAGT
>PVJA010006232.1:0-20066 GCA_004027025.1 Myocastor coypus
ATATGTAATATGTCAACTTTCAAAGAAAAAAAGGGGGAAAAGAAAAAAAAAAAAGTAATGTGGATTTAGAAAGGTTAATGTTTAGTTGTTTGATCAATCTTATATACCTATATGTATTAATCTAAACTGATCCGATGATGAAAATATGTAATATAACCATTGTTAAATTTAAACAATAAAAGAATTGGAAAAAAAAAAGGGATATGTATGAGACTTTGGGGGTCCAGGGGTGGAATGTTATGGTTTGTGTCTGGTTGTCCCCCCAAGGCCTCATGTGGTCATTGGGTGGAGAATTCTAGAGTTTGAGACTTGATCCATGATCCCTGGGATTGCGTGTTTTGGTATTGATGGGATTATGGGTCAAGGTACTTCTGGGATTATGGGTGTGGCCTGGGGTGGGAGCTGAGGAGGAGAGCCTGAATGTGATATGAAGAGAGACAGAGAGACAGACTGCAGCTCTAGCTGTTGCTGTTGCTCTGCTGCCCTGATTGACTGGCTGCCTCTGCTGCCATTTTGTTGCTGTTCCGCCGCCATGAACTGGATGCTCTATGCTCTGTTCCACTCAGCCTTGGGCCAGCCGAATATGGACTGAAACCTCCACAAACTGTGAGCTAAAAAAACCCTTTCCTTCCTTTATTTTGAGTGTTGGGTATTTGTTCCAGCAACGAGCAAAAAAGTAACTAATACAGTATTGTAACGATATCCAATATGTTTGAATATCATTGAATATCTAATGATATTCAATATGTTTTAACTACTTATTGGCTATTGTTATTTGCATCACATTTATTAACTGTATCTAAAGCTAATCCTTGGGGCCCGGCAGGATGGCTCAATGGTCTAAAGCACCTGCTTAGGAAAGCTTGGGCGGCTGCAGGGACCTCGGTTCGATCCCCGGCACCACATGCTGTGCCAGCCCTGCCCTCAAAGCAGGCTGAGCTGGCCATTAAAAAAATAAATAAAATAAACAAACAAACAAAAGTTCTGAAACACGAAAAATTTAAAAAAATAAAGCTAATCCTTTCCTGTTTAGTAAAACAGTGAAAATAAATTAAAATGGGGTTCAATTTTATTGCTTTTGACTTACAGGAAAATTTTTTATTAATATTTGGAAGGAATCCTTTGTCATATGCATAGGTCATAAATATCTCCTACCTGTCTATAACTTGTCTTTATATTTTCAATGGTGTCTTTGTGCTGTCAAAAGTTTTTAATGTTTATGATATCAGTGTATCAATCTTTCCTATTATTGCTACTACAATTGTGGACTACTTGAAGTCTTCATAGTCACAGACGGTTGTAGACTTGACGAGACTCATGCAGAAAACTAACAAGTTCAACCCCAGTTACTCAAGACAGCAACTTAGCAAGGCTCTGTCTCAAAATAAATACAAAAAAGGCTATGAACGTAAATCAGTGGGAAAAATCTGTTGCCTGCTCATTATCTCGAAACTACTGCATATTTTTTCTAGAACTTGATGTTTTATCAAGTTTTGTGTCAATTATCTTTTGTCACTGTTGTTATAGCATGCTGAGGATGGGCTCCCGAGCCAATATTGTGATCCCCCCACTTTTTTTTTTTTTTTGTGATGCCAGGGATTAAACTCAGGATGTTACTCTTGCCAGGCAGGCTCTTAACGTCACTGAGCTGTCTCCCAGGCCCTACTCCATTGTCTTAGTTACCTCCCATCACTGGGACACAATACCAAACACCCGCACATGAAAGGTTGATTTTGGCTTAAAGTTTGTGGAGGTTTTGGTTCACAGTCTCCTAGCTCTGTGGCAGGGCAGTGAATGTGACCTGAGCCCACTGTAACTGGGAGTGAAAATAAATATCTTCTCCTGTTAGTTGTGACCCTTGGAGATTTTGTCCCAGTGATGAGGAAGGGTCTAAGTACAGGGTTATTACAAATGAAGCACTATGAATATCCGCACAAGTCTTTGTGCAGACCTTCTTTCTCTTGAATAAACATCTGAGTACAATGCTAGAGTTTATGACAGGCGTAGATTTAATGTGTTAAGAAGTCATTTTACTACCTTCCAAAAGGATTTGTTATCATTGTTTTGTCTTTTTTTTTTGGACCGGCGTTCAAACTCACGACCTTGCACTTGCCCAGCAGGCACTTGTGCCTCGGAGCTATCTCCCCCTTTTTTGTCTTTTTGAGACAGGGTCTTGTTGTGCAGTTCAGGCTGACCTTGAGCTCACTTTTGTAGCCCAGGTTGGTCTCGAACTCGCACCTGTCCTCCTGCCTCAGCCTCCCAAATGCTGAGATTATAGGCATGCACCACCACCCCTGGCTTTGTTTTGCTGTTTTGATACCAGGGATTGAACTCAGGACCTTGTGCTTTCCAGGTAGGCACTTAGGCTGCTGAGCTCTCTCCCAGCCCTTGCCATTGCCAGGCAGGTGCAAAATCAGTCTCTCTTTCATTTGTGGGTGTTTAATATTATGCAATTTAAATTTTATTTTAAATTAGTTCTTGTGAGTATACAGAAATGCAATTGATTTTTGGTTATTGACTTTGAATTCAGTGACTTATTACATATATTCATGCATTTTTATAGACGTTTTTGGCTTTTACATGTATGAAATAATGTGACAGCCCAAATAAAAATTAGAGAGAGAGAGAGAGAGAGAGAGAGAGAGAGAGAGAAATTATCTAAAAAGTAATGATATTTATTTGGCAGAGCTTTTCAATGGGAAACATGCAAATATTATGAACATATTAAAAGAAGTCAAACAAAGGACAAAGACAAAGATGACATCAGATGTTTTGAAACAATAATCATTGGTCACAATAAATAATAACAACAGTAGTGTTCATCTGACACTGCTCAGCAGATGTCGCTGTAGAAGTATATCTTATATATACTTCTCTCACAGATACAGACTCTGTGTATGATTGTGTTTCTGACAGTTTTTTGTGGTAGTTACCATGAGACAAGGTGAGTAGGAGCCATTCCTTTATAATCTCCTATCTTTATTTACATGTTTTCTATGATTTACATAAGCAATTCTATTTTGATTCCTTCACCTTTCTTGCAAACGTGACATCATGCATAAAAGTAGCTTTGCTAAGGGGTGGCCCGATAGCTCAGCAGACTAAAGCACCTGCTTATGTTGACCCCAGTGGCTGGGGTTTGAATCTTGGCGTGCTGTGCCATGAAGCATTTGTAAATCTTTTATCTTCTTTTTATTAGTATACATTAACGGTGAATGATTTCATTCACTGAGGGAAGTATATATATGCATTATATATATATAGTCTTTATAGTTTTTAATAACATTTCCTTCAACTTCCTCCTTTTTCTCATCAGTAGGTCTCCTTACCCATCTTCAAAAAATAAATCTATTTTTCTTCATTCTACCATTTCTCTTTTAATTTTCTCTTTAAATTACTCATGTAGGACTGGAGTGATAGCCTGCCTGGCAAGCACAAGGTCCTGAATTTGATCACTGACACAAAACAAAAAACTCATATAAAGAAACCATGGAATATTTAAACATCTGTGTCTCATTTTTATTATACTTAGCATCATGGTCTTAAGATGCACCTATTTTCTGACATATGACCTCAAATTCTTTTCAGCTGAGCAGAACTCCATTGTGCATACATTCCACATTTTATTTATCCATACCTCTATTTCCACAATTTAGTTCTTTTGAATTGTGCTGCTCTGCACACAGGTGTGGATGTATCACTATAATATGATGTCTAACTCTTTTAAGACGATACCCAGGGGGCCCGGCGGGATGGCTCCGTGGTCTAAAGCGCCTGCTTGGGAAAGGTTGGGTGGCTTCAGGGACCGCGGTTCTATCTCCAGCACCACATGCTGCGCCAGCCCTGCCCTCAGGGCGGGCTGAGCCGGCCATAAAAATGAGTGAATAAGCAAACAAAAGTTCTGAAACAAGGAAAAAAAAAGATGATACCCAGGATAGGAATAGCTGGGTCAAATGGAATTTGTATTTTCATTTTATTTTGAGGAATCTCTATATTGATACAAAAATAAAGATTTTGTTTATTAATAGGATATAATGTAATATTTGGAACATGTGAACACTATGTAATATTTAAACCAAACTAAAAGTTTGTGTCCACAAACATTTATGGGTTCTTTGTGGTGAAAACTTTCAAAATCTATTCCTTTTGGTTTTTGAAATGAAAAGTACATATTTGTTATCTATAGTCACCATGTTGTGACAGTGTTCCAAGTAACTTTTTACATTAATAACTAAATGGGCACTAGACACCAAATTTATGCTGATTTTTGTTTGTTTGTTTTTTTAAGAATTTTTTTATTTCTATATTTTCTTGTTTCAGAACTTTTGTTTGTTTGTTTATTTATTTATTTTTATGGCCGGCTCAGCCTGCCCTGAGGGCAGGGCTGGCTCAGCATGTGGTGCTGGGGATCCAACCGCAGTCCTTGCAGTAGCCTAAGCTTTCCTAAGCAGGTGCTTTAGACCACTGAGCCATCCTGCTGGGCCCAATTTATGGTGATTTTAATTCAATAATCAGGACACATATTACATCTTTTTTTTTTTTTGAAGAACTGGGATCAAATTCAGGACCTTGCACTTGCCAGGCAGGCACTTGTGCCCCTGAGCTATCTCCCCAGCCCCTTAACTTTTATAGCAATGATCTAGTTTAATTTCAGAAAGGTAATTTACAATTATAACTATTTTTCTATTTAAAATTTTAATACCAATCCCTGGGCCTGCTGTGCATGCCTCACCCTTGGGACCTGATGTGGCAGCAGTTGAAATTGGGTGTGGTGGTGCCCGCTTGTAATCCCAGCTTTTGGGAGGCTGTAAACAGGAGGATCACTACAAGTCTGGTCTAGTAGTGAGGCCCTGAACACCCTGTAGACCATTACAAAATAAAATAAAATTTTAATATCAAAATAACTTTTATTTCACATTTATATGACAAAAGGTTTAACACTATAACAATTCCCCTCTCTCTAGCCCCTGTAATCACCACTCTTTCTGTCTTTATGAGTTTGACTGTATCAGTTATCTCTTTTGAGTGGAGTCGTACAATATCATTTTTTTTTTTTAAATCTAAAGTTTCTGCCAGTATGGCACCTCAGAGCTCCTTACCATAAAGATGATTCATTACTAAGCTATCTGCTTAGGTGATGGATTTTAGTGTATCTTCTCACATCCCCAGGGGCTTTGTTGATGTCCAGGTACATACTTATGCAGACTTTGCAATCGTGAATAATTAGAGACGTACAGTCATAAGTCTTCATTTGGGAGAGGAATCCCCGAAATCCCCACTATTTTCTTAGAAACTGTTTCTCTTCCCATGTTTTAGAGTTTACTTAACATGACAGCTAATGGGTAAATGGTAACTGCTTAGTTTAAAAGGAGTCCTGGGACATAATAAGATTTGACGTTTATTTTCTGATTGAATTGTGGGCCTGTCTTCCAGAAGGCACTCTTGTCACCTGCCTGAACTTTGCTCTCCCTAGGGCACCGCGTTACTTCCCATCACCCAGCCATTGCGTTGCACAGAAGCTGGGGCCCTCTGCAGTGCTCGGGGAGCAGGTGCTGCCCAGGCAGAGGGCTTTCCCGGGGGATGCTCACGGCAGCTGAGATCAGCTGCGGGAGACCGTGCAAGTGTGAGGAAAACATATCCTTATCTGCCACATCTTAAATTACACGACTGGTAAACTAGGAAATAACTGTAAATAATTATGAGAGAAAACCACCTACTTGAAACACAGAAAATAAATAGTTAAAAGTAATTCTTTTTGTGATTAGGCCAAGTGCAATCTTTCTTATGATTTAAAATGTTAGTGAATTTATAGTGGCTATTTTGTCACACACCTGCAATCTCAGGACTCTGGAAAGCTGAAGCAGGAGGATAACAAATTCAAGCTCAGCCCAGGGAATTTAAAAATTGATCAAGACTGTGTATAGCAAGAGAGAGAGAGAGGAGAGAGAGAGAGACCTTTTAAAATAATTTGAGATATAGCTCAATGTTATACCCAGAAGATCAATCTCCCAGTACTTCAACAAACAAACAACAAGCCTTATTTTGTAAAGGTCTGAAATTTTTGGTGAAAATAATGACTAGCACATTTAAAATGTAATGAATGTACAGCAATCATGGTTCATAAAATATAAAGAAAAATATTAATAAAATTAATAATTTTTCTAGGATAGTTTTAAGAGTCTAAATTTAAAATATCTAGGAAAGCATGAATTTCATTAAAAATTGATTTCCTTCCTACTTTACTAATATATGCTTTATGCATACCTTTGTAATCATATTTTTACTTTTATATTATCTTAGATATTTAGAATCTTTACATTATGTTATAGTTCATTTTGATACATGTGACTATTAAAGCAAAATAAATACATGATATTAATAATAAATTACTACACACGATATATTCTAATGATACCAGATTTAAATTTATATACCATCTAAATTTTATTCTCAGAAGTACATCATCCTAACCTTGTAATCTAATGTCTAAGCTATGGATCTAAGTAACTAACAACCGGAATAATTTATAATTCTGTTAACAAAAGTCTGTCATAAAATGCAGTTCTATGAACAAGACTAATTGGAAAAGTCTATGTATATTACAATGAACTGGTATAGAGCCTTCTTAAACAGTAGTCTTCACTCGGATAAATTCAATTACAATTAAATGAATGCACAGCTTTTTAGGAACACACTCATCATTTCAAGAATCTAGGCTTGTGAAATGCTAGTGCTAAGAAGGGTGTGATTACTTCAGAATGTGTGATGAATTTTCTGTCTCATTAACATGCAAAATGTTCTTTCAAAAAAAGCAGCAGCACGAAGCTTTACAAAGAGATGCACGTACAGGAGCTTCCATTCCCTGCAGATGTTGCCCTTGCAATACACCTTAGCGGGGATGGAATTAGGGTGGAGTCACCTAGATTCTGTGTTTGTCTGAGACCTGATTTAATTGATAACTGCATCATCAGATTTCCCAGAAGTCTTACAGACATAGTCCTGTGCCAGAGGCTTCCAGGCTCTGGGAACAAATTCAGATTGCCCTGGAAAATCATTTCCACTGGGCAATTAACCTGTCCAGGATATTAAGGCTTATAGAAAATTTCTATTGCCTTGGCAAACAAATTGATTTGATTCGTGTGGAAAGTTTAGTCTGGTGGGGAAAGGGACTCAAGTGAACAAAGGAATGTACTCCTTTTCAGATGCTTCTGAGTCTGCATTGTCACCTTAGGAGTCAGTCACAGTTCTCAGGCACCATGTTTCGTAAGAAGAAAAGCTGCTCACAGGTCTGATTTTTGTCCTTTCCTTCTTCCATATTGCAGGGTTTGCTTTCCATATCATGATTTTCCCCAGTTTTAAGTTTCCATGCTCTTCTGCTGAAAGCAAATAATCTGTAGAGAGCATCCATCCTTGGGTTTGTCAGAGAGTAAAATGTGGGCTGGCCAGATAGCTCAGTGGACTAAAGTACCTGCTTAGGCTGACACAGGGGCTGGGGTTGAGTCCCTGGCCTGCTGTGCGAGCCCCACCCCTGGGGCATGCTGAGATGGCATTTGAGACTGGGCATTTTGGCACTTGTCTGTAATCCCATCCCTTGGGAGGCTGAAAACAGGAGAATGACTATGAGTCTGATCTGTATAGTGAGACCCTGTAGACCTTGTGGAGCCTATCCTAAATACTAGAAAAAAACAAAAAAGAAAAGAAAAAGGTAAAATGTAAGGTAGTCGAAAAAACTAAGACTAACAAAGTTTACTTGAACAAGGAAAGACGATTCTAGAATCAGACATCACTCCAAACTGAAGATGGTTCCAAATGTCCCTATTTATACACCAGCGAACTGTCTTTGTGGGGACAGGAGCATTGAGGACAGGATCTAGCTATGCAGTCAGTTATCCTTGAACTTGCTATAATGCTTAAGCTAGCCTTGACCTTTCCATCCACCTGCCTCAGCCTCTAGAGAGCTAAGATTACAAATAGGAAATGTCACACAGAGATTTTTTTGACTAATGTAGCTAGTTTGGCAGTTACTATATTTGGGCATAATTTCCAGTCTTTACTTTGAGACTACCTGAGTGGTCAGCTGCTGTGATAGGTGGAGTTTGGGGTTGCTTGTTAGAAGGTTATGATCTTGGATTAGGTTACAACTTGCTTCCATATCAAGGGCCATGCTACTTCTTCTCTTTCTCTTCACCTCCTTTACCTTATCTTTCTTCTCCTCCTCCTACACCTTCTCCTTTTCTTTCTTCTCCTTTTAGTGTAGACAGTAGCATGTACCAAATTTATTTCAGTTCAGCAGTTTTAATATGGAAGAAAGGAGATGAGAAGGGAAAGGAAGGAAAGGGAATGAAAAAATTTAAAAAAATTAAAATGAAACCATTAAGCATGAGCTATTGGGCTTTGGGCAGAGGTGCTGAATTGCATGGCAGTTGTTATTACAAGTTCATATATCAAATTGTCTGAATAAAAAAGTACAAAGTCACATACTGTGCAGATCATGAGTATTATTATAATGTGGGGACTCAAAAACAATAGAAGGAAAGCTGTACTTTGGGCAATTTCCTTTGGTCAGAGTCCGTGCATCTGGCCAGGAGCTGATGGAGCAGTGCCTAACCACATCTCATTAGCTAGGCTGGGAGACAAAGGCACAAGGCCTGTTCTGGGTCTCTCTGGCTGGATGAAAGTGGAGATCATCATTGTACTGGGTAGCATGAATATTCATTCTGGGGTTTTGACTTTTAAGATGTATGTGCTTTTCATGCATTTTTATCCTTTTGTCTGTGGTATGTCATCACAGGGCTTAATAACCACCCAAGTGTATGAAAGCCAGTGGTGCTGGGTCTCTCTTCTGTTTCTGACCTTGCCCACCTAGCCGTCACTCCCACCACCTCTCCCCTCAAGTTCCTGCCCGTGCCCTCGAAGCATTCTTGCTTACACAAGAGCAACAGCAAGCATTCATTCTTACTTCTTCTCTTTTGCTTATATACAAATAGTACATCTTCTTTAGAACTTTGCTTTTGTTCAGCTAACATTTTCAATTAGCATTATGCCACATCCTCGGCATAGGTGGGGCTGCAAAGCATTCCATTGCATAGCTAAGCTTTAATTTACTCCATCAGTTCTTACTGTTGGATATTTGAGTGGTTTCCTTTTTATTTTGTTGTTTGTTTTCTTTTTCCGTTTCTGCTACCAAAACCATGCTGCAGTGGAAAGTTCATGTAGGCATAATCTCACACTGCAAATATTCTTTCAGAGTAAATATCCAGCAATAGGAAAGCTTGATTAGAAGATAAATGTGCTTGGAATACTGATAAATGTTGTCAATAACCCATCTTAGAACTGTGCCAATTTCTGTGCCTACCAGCCTTGTGTGATAGAAACTCATTTTCCACATCTGTCACCAGGGAAACATCACGTCATTTTTATTTTTCCTACTTGACAAGTGCATAATGATATCTCAGCGCCATCTCAATTTTCATTTCTTTTATTGTGATAGATATTTAAACGCTTTTGGCTTTCTGCTCTCGGGTCAGGACTCGAGTAGGTTTGGGCCAGCGTCGCTGGACCTGATTCCCTCTAGTCAAAAGTAGCAAGACTTCAAAGACATATTAAAGCAATCTTAGTATTCCAGAGGAAATATTTGCAACCAAACACATTATCCAGTAATCCTCACTTTAAGAGTGGGAATTCAGAGACCATGAGTTTGGATAAGAACGGAGAGTCAGTCAACAGCCGAAATGAACAAATGACTCCTGTGAAGAGCAAACCTTCCAGCCCTTCAGAAAAAGCAAGTGAAAAAATTAGCTTGTCGGATGGTGTTGAGTCTGTTTCTGAAAGTAACAATGATGTTATGTTGATTTCTGTGGAAAGTCCTAATTTGACAACTCCAGTTACATCAAATCCAACAGACTTTCAAACAATTACATCAGCAAATGCAAGCAAGTCACCTAATAATATAGATGAAGTTATGGCTCCAGAGAAGAAAGGTGATTCTATTATTGATTTGACAAAAGAAGGCCTGTCCAAGTGTAACACAGAATTTGGATTCCTTTGAGCACCTGCCACCTATGCCAGTACCATCATCACCACCACTGCTTGAACTGCTTTACAAAGTTGTAGACACCCTCCCTCCCCAGAAGCTCGAGCTAAAAGTGAAGTGGGTGCTAAGACCCATGGGCATTGCCCTAGCTTGGAACATCACCAAGATCGACCCTAGGTGTGTGCCTGTAGAAAGCTACCACCTCTTCCTATGGTACGAGAATGCGAATAACAAGTTGATTTGGAAAAAAATAGGAGAAATTAAAGCTTTACCACTCCCAATGGCTTGTACTTTATCAGAGTTTTATGCTTCCAGTAGATACTATTTTGCTGTCCAGTCAAAAGATATTTTTGGGCGTTATGGACCATTTTGTGATATAAAATCAGTTCCTGGTTTTTGTGATAACTGACTTAAAAGTCTTTAATAATCATGTTATGTTTGAAATGCTCTGCTTTTCATATTTGAATTGTTCATAGTTTTTGCCATTTCACAGGGTCAGATTGTGAACCCTTCCATGGGGATAGACCTGTGCCTTTTACTGTAATTAGCTTGTAGTTTCACCAGTTTCTGACTTGCATGGACTTCCAATGTTTGTGTTCTCAGACTTACTGTCATGGGCCTATATTGCTAAGATTTTGACAGATACAACCTTGTTGGAATACAAGCAGCAACCGTTTGCTTTGTCAGCAGTCAGCTTGGTGACCTGCTTGTGGCCAGTATAGCTGAAGAAAAATGGACCCCTAATAAGTCTTCATATTATTAGAATTCTAGGTACACTACAGATCTGTGTGTCTCCCTTTATTTTTGTGTAGTTTTGTTTATGTCAATTTGGGAAGGTAGTCTAAACTTTTTGCTTAAGACTTTGTGTGCTTATATGTAAAATGTTATGCATCGTGTGCTGTGTACACAAAAACAGACACTATCATAGAAACACTGTTCAACCTTCTATTTAAGTTGGAGTTATCTGCATTAGATATTTGCTGATTCTCTGTATGCTGTCTTTTGTAATTGTCTTGGTTTCCATCAGGGGGACTCAGAACACTGAAGGGCTTCGACAGATTAGTGCTGCATTCGTCTCCTTGGGACAACAAGGTAAAGGACAAGCAACCAGAAAACATGCTTCAGAAGTGTGAAGGCCTAAGGGAGACAGACTATGGAGAGATAATAACGAATATTATGTAAATTAATAAATCACATTGTTTGAAAGCAGGATATTTTCTGAGACACGTCAAAGTTGTGAACTTTAAAAAATGAACAGTAAATGGTTTTCCTAGTTAAAAAAAAATAAATAAACGCTTTTGTATTTTGGTTATCTATCTATTCTTCTGATCATTTTCTACGGGATTGTTTCTCTTGTAAAATTCTAGGAGCACTTAGATTCCTTGCTCACTTTTTTCTTCATGTTAGTGTCTTCATATAGCAGTTATAATTTGAAAGCCCTTTGCCATGTAACACTTACCACAAATTTCTCTATTTCCTTTTAATATTATTCTACCAATAATACTATCTTAGTTACTTTCTTACTGCTGAAACAAGATGTCTGAAACCCAGAGTTGAAAAGTTGACCTGGCTCATGGATTGGAGAGGATTCAGTGCATTGTTCACTGGCTCCAAAACAGTGGAGAGGAGAAGTCTGGGAAAGGAGCATCACAGAGGAGAAATAGTTCATGGCAGGCAGAAGGCAGCAAGCTGCAACCAACAAGCAACAGCTTCCTTCTGTGCCTTTGCATTATGTCCAGACTATCCAGCTTCACTGCACATAGCGCCCAGATCCAGGGTAGGGCTTCCTTAATGCTATCCCAAACATGCCAAACCAATCAGTGGACTAATTTAGTACTCCCACATCCTTAATTGTGGCATCGCACATTCTAGATCTGTGGTTCTCAACCTTTCTAATGCCGTGACCCTACAATACAGTTCCTCATGTTGCGGTGACAAAAATAATAACCAAAAAATAATTTTCGTGGCTACTTTAAAACTATAATTCCAAATAAATAACATTTTCGAATCGCTTTAGGTGACCCTTGTGCTTTGGTCGTTTGACTCCCACCGAGGTCACAACCCACAGGTTGAGAACCGCTGCTCTAGATTCTACCACCTCTGAAAAGCCCCACTTATGGTCCCGTGAGGCTTCAGGGAGACATCTAGACACCCATGGCCTCCCAAAGACTCATGCATATCCCTGTAGGCAAAAGGCATTTAGTCCATTCCAAGAGTTGCAAGTCCTAACAATTTCAGCACTACTGAAAAGTCCAAATCTAAAATCTCCTCTGATACTTAAGGCAAATTCTTAGCTGTGAGCTCCCATACAAATGAAAACAAAATTAAACACTTTCAACATACAGTGGTACAAGATAGCATGTCCATTCCAAGTGGTACAAGGAGGGGAACATAAAGGAATGGGAACAAAGCAGGCCCAGTATGCAGACAAACTTTCTGCCAAATCATAACACACATCATTTGGAGTCCAGTGACTGATTCAGTCCTTCTTCCCAGCAGAAACCTCCTGAGTGTGCTCTTTACAGTAGCATCTCTATCAGCCTTCTGGCCTTATGAGCTCTGAGGAGAATCTCCCATCATGTACAGCTTAAGGCATTCCAGGGCTGCTCCTGCAGCCAGCACTTCCACCCTTTCCAAACACTTCCCATGGACCAGTTCTACCATGAACCACATGGTCAGGTAGAGCCACAGCAGGTACCCAACTTTTCTGATATTTCTAACATTTATTTTTCATGTTGCTTATTCCAAAATTTTTTTTCTAGGGAGGCAGTGCTAGGAATAAAATTCAGGGCCTTGTGAGTATTAGGCATGCACTCTTCGATGAGCTATGTGCTCAGCCACGAAAGCAATACTTTTATGATTTCATACTTTACATTGGAATGTTTTATCCCTTTTAAACTTACCTTGTTATATATCACAGGGTATGGATTCACCTCCATATTTATGTTGAGAATGCTTCCTGTTGTCCCTAAACCATAAGGCAAATAGTCTGTCTCTTTCACCACTGATTTTAGGCACAACTTTTAATTGTAAATTCGTTTACTTAGGTATATTTAAGCTGCTTGTTTGATTGCACAGGCTTCTCCTACTCGTATAGCAACTTTGCATTTTAATATTCATTCTTCTTTTTCAGTTTTCCTAACTACTCTTTTTTTGTTGTTTTCCAACTTGAATATTAAAAGCAATTATTTAGTTTAACAGTGAAACAATTGTGGGTCAGGGAGATAGCTCCATGGCACAATTGCCTGCCTGGCAAGTACAAGGTCATGAGTTCGAACCCTGGTCCTGAAAAAAAAAAGTTTTTTTTTTTTAAAGAAAGAAACAATCATTCTATGTATGGGGAGATAACTCAACAACTTAAATACCTGCCTGGCAAAAGCAAAGCTGTGAGTTAGATAAAAAGAAAAAGTGAGACGATAATAACACATTATAAACAAAGCAATACAAATACCTACTGGCATTTTGTTTATAAAATAAGAATTTCCATACATGGAAATATATGTATGCCTTTCCACTTAAGTTGTAAGCTGATTTTGGCAGCTCTTTATCTAGCTTCTGAGATTTCTTCTTCACTAATTTCAGTGGACTTTTTATTGTTACTACTGTACATGGGCCATCAGGTTGGGTACGAGTTCCCATAGCCAACAAAAGATTCAAGTTAAATCGGAAAACTTATGGAAAGAATGGTGATATCTGCAGAAATGTGGACTAGGTAAAGAAAATCTAGTGCACTGGCCTAGCAGTACTCCACGTTCCTACCTCAAACGCGAGTGTCTGAGGGGAAGGAGGAGCTGCTGTCATGCAGACTCAGAATTCCAGCGGAAGAGGCCATCTAGGAAGAAGGAAGTCTTTGGTTCAGGGACGGAGTCCACTCTACCTAGAAATAACAGGGGCAGAGGAGGAAGTGAATGTGCTGTTCCCTGATGCCCCTTCCTTCACCCTTCTTCTGGTGCCCTCCATTAGCTAAGCCCAGCCAGAGATGGCCTTTTAGTTCTCCCTTTATAAGCTTTAGCCTTTGATTTTTTTTTCTTGCCTTATTGAACTGCAGTTCCTTCAATATAATGTGTAGTACAAGTTGCAAAAATGGACATCTTTTCTTGTTCTGCTCTAAAAAAGAAAATATTTTCACAATTCCATATGGCTTTAGTGCCAGGTTTAGTGCCTGGAAATGGACACATTTCCGGGTTCAGACAATTCAATTCAATTCAGTTCAGTTCAGTTCAGTTCAGTTCAGTCCAGTCCAGTCCAGTCCAATCCAATCCAATCCTATCCTATCCTATCCTATCCTATCCTATCCTATCCTATCCTATCCTATCCCATCCCATCCCTTCCCTTCCCTTCCCTTCCCTTCCCTTCCCTTCCCTTCCCTTCCTATCCCTTCCTTTCCCTTCCCTTCCCTTCCCTTCCCTTCCTTTCCTTTCCTATCCTATTTCTATTCTATTCTGAGTTTGTCAACATTCTTAATGTGAATGGGTGCTGATCTTTGTTAGACCCTTTTTCTGCAACTGTTATAATACTGCATTGCCTCCATTTAATCAATAAGGTGAAGCACATGAATTGATTATATATTAATGCATATTGCATTTCTTATGTGAACCTCATTTGATCGTCATGCATTAATCTTTTAATATATTGCTAGATTTAATTTCTTAGCATTTTCTTAAAGCATTTTTTTGTGTGCATGAAGGATACTGGTTTACAATTTACTTTGAGGTATCTTTTTCCTTTTCAAATATTAAATCAGGATAATTCAGACTCCATAATATAGGCAGAATGGTTCAATTTCCTCTTTTTCTTGACATAGTTGAATGATTGGTATTATTTGTTTCTTAGACATTTAATAGAATGTTTAAGAACATTTTATTTGATAAGAACAGCTTTGTGTCATATGGTGTAGCAGTGACATTCTATTGCTCTTAAATATTAGGGAACCTCACAATACCCAGACCATTTAAAATTATTAAAGAATAGAATTTGCAAATATTTATCCAAATTTTACAAAGATCATCACTTATATAGTTATTCATCTTTTATATATTTTCATATTCAAAATTGTTGAATACAGGTAGTTAATTTTGGTGACTCTAAAAGATTATAGTAGAATCAAGTCAACATTATATCAAGACTACAACAGTTATATCATAATTAACAACTTTTATAAAGTAAATTTTTTTTTTTGGTACAGGGTCTATAAGGTCTACAGCATCTCACTACATAGATTGGACTTGTAGTGGTTCCCCTGTTTTCAACCTCACAAGAGAAGGGGTTACAAGTGCACACTACCACACCCAGTCTCAATTGCTATCTCAGCACACCCCAAGGGTGGGGCTGGCATGGCTATAAAGGAAAATATTTATATTTTATTTTATTTTGTGGGACCGGGGATTGAACTCAGGTCCTTGCATTTACCAGGCAAGCACTTATTCTACTGAGCTATCTCTCCAGCCCCTGATCTTTTATTTTAAGACTGTACAAATCTTCTGTTTTTCTTGAGTCTTTTCTTTCCCTTCCTTTTCTGTCAATTTCATCTAAATTGCTGAACTTGACTCAGAAAGGTTCAAAATATTCTCTTAATATTCTTTTAATGGCTGTAGATAACACTTTTTTTTTTTGGTACTGAGAATCAAACTCATACCTTTGCACTTTCTAGGCAGCCACTATGCTACTGAGCTACATTCCCAGCCAATACTTTCTCACTTTTTGTATTGGTAACTTGTACATTTTTAATTTATCAGTTTAGGAAAGAGTTTATCAATTTTTTTTTGTATGTTCAGACAACAAACCTTTGATTTTGCTCACTTGTCTGTGTAGCCTGTCTATTTTGTTTTATGCGCTTCCATGGCCATCTTCCTTATTTCTTTCCTTTTTTCAGTAATTTAGATGTGGTTTCTCACCGAAGCATCATGTGTTGGAGGCTGGGTCCCAGGCATGGTGCTGGAATCTTCGAGTGGATGTGTCTTAGTTATTTTCCTCACCCCTGACACAAAATATCTCATGCTTAAAGTTGAAAGAGACTTCTCTGGCTCACAGCGCGTGGAAGCATTACTTCACAGTTGGTTGGCTGCAAGGCAGGTGGCATGGCTGAGTGCCAGGAAGAGGGGAAACAGGTCATGACAGGCAGAAGACAGCAAAACAGCAAGGCACCCAACCGCAAGCAGCAAACTACAGGTACGAAACAGCAACCCCCTCGCGGGCCCTATGTGTTGTGTCCAGGCTATCCAGCCTTAAGGCCAGTAGCACTCACACCCAGACTAGGGGAGGCTTAATCCTACCACCACATCAAGAATCAACGCCAGCAGCATATACCCTAGGTCCAGACACCTTTCAAAAGCTCCACCTATGACCACCTGAAGTTTTTTAGGCCATTTAGATACAAGCTGTAACAGGGGCCTAGGGAGAGTTGGTTGGCTTGAGGTAGTGCCAGCTCCATCGCTGGGTTCATCTGTCTCACAGGAGCGCTAGCACTGGTGGGACTGAGTTAGCGCCAAGACAGCAGATCAGCTGTTAGGCAGCAAGGATATCCCACATGCCTGGCTTCTCTGCTGTGGCCACTTTGCTTTTGTTATGGTTTATGTCTAGTTGTCCCCACAAAGCATCATGGAGTCACTGGATGGGGACTTCTAGAGTTTGAGACTTGATCCATGATCCCTGGGATTATAGGTTTTAGTACTGATGGGATTATGGGTTTGAGTACTGATGGGATTATGGGTGTAGCCTAGGGCGGGAGCTAAGGCGGAAAGCCTGAATGTAATATAAAGAGAGACAGAGAGACAGACTAGAGCTCTAGCTGTTGCTGTTGCTCTGCTGCCGTGTTGGTTGGCTACCTCTGCCGCCATTTTGTTACTGTTCCTCCGCCATGAACTGGATGCTCTCTGCTCTGTTCCACTCAGCCTTGGGCCAGCCGAATATGGACTGAAACCTCCACAAACTGTGAGCTAAATAAACCTTTCCTTCCTTCATTTTGAGTGTTGGGTATTTGTCCCAGCAACGAGCAAAAAGTAACTAAGACAGCTTTCTAACCTTCCATCAAGGGTGCCCATGCCAGGATGCTGATGCCATCTGTGTGGGCCCTCAAGTAAGGAGAACTGTGAGATAAATTATGTCCTTTCTTTATAAAGTACATAGATTTAGACATTTTGTTATAGGAGGGGCCCGGCAGCATGGCTCAGTGGTCTAAAGCGCCTGCTTGGGAAAGGTTGGGCGGTTTCAGGACACCACATGCTGCACCACCCCTGCCCTTGGGGCGGGCTGAGCCAGCCATAAAAATGAGTGAATAAACAAATAAAGGTTCTGAAACAAGAAAAAAATAAATAAATTTTAAAAAAATTTTGTTATAGGAATGCAACATGGTCTAGGACAGTGGTTCTCAACCTGTGAGTCACGACCCCAGCAGGGGTTGAATAACCAAAATACAGGGGTCGCCTAAAGCCATTGGAAATCATAACTGTAGCAAAATTACAGTTTTGAAGTAGCCACCAAAATTATATTTTGGTTTGGGGTCACCGCAACATGAAGAACTGTATCGCAGGGTCACGGCACTAGAAAGGCTGAGAACCACTGGCCTAGGGCATTTCCCCTTACTTTCACTATATATCAGTATGAACTTCCCATTTATCTATATCATTACTTCTTTAAAATCTATGTGTATTCTGTAGAAATATAGCCACACTGTCTTTATGTTTTCTGTTTTCATCATTTTTTCCATTTTATTTCAATTTATTTTTACCTTTGCATTTAAATAGTGCCATTGCAGATAACACTTGTCTTTGTATTCTGTTTGTCTCTATATTTCATTTTTTTTTGTGACAAGGTCATGCTATGTAATCCAGGCTGGCCTCAAACTCACAGTGATCCTCCTTCATCCACCTCCCAAGGGCTGGGATGGCAGGCATGCACCTCTGTACCCAGTGTGCCAATCTCTGCCTTTACATTGGAAAGTTTGGTCCATTGACACTTAATTACTAAAATATTTGCCTTACATTCTAACATTTTACTACTTGCTAATCATTTATCACAGCATCTTTAAAAGAAAACCTTTAAATAGCTTTTTCCTTTCTTTTATGTGTTAAAAGCTTTATAATATGTTATATAATTTACTTATTGGCCTTTTAGCTTTTTTTCTTTCATTAGGTTTTTCGTAGTTGTTCTAGGATTAAAATATATATCTTTAATGTAGCAAAGTCCAGTTAAAGCTAAGGAGATTCACTTCTGGTAAACATAAGAATCTTGCAGCAATAGAGCTCTAAGTTGTCCCAGTAGTTTTGTTTTGCAGTGTTGTATCTATTATTATTTCCATATATTTAAAAAAATCTGACAGTATAGCATGTGATTCTAATTCAGGCTTTAACCAGTCATACATATGTCTTTAAATAAATTAAAAGAAGAAAAAGGTTTATGACCCTGACCCTTTTTGTTTGTATTGGACTGGAGTATCTAATCCAATTCTTTTGTTCTTAACATGCATGTGCTCACTTTTAACGTAGGTTTCTTTTTTTTTTTTTTTTTTTTTTTTTTTTTTTTTTTTTTTTTTTTTTTTTTTTTTTTTTTTGTCTTTTTGAGACAGGGTCTCGCTATGTAGTTGAGGCTGGCCTTGAGCTCGCTTTTGTAGCCCAGGCTGGTCTCGAATTCGCACCAATCCTCCTGCCTCAGCCTCCCGAGTGCTGGGATTACAGGCGTGAGCCACCACGCCTGGCTCCTAACATAGGTTTCTTAAATGTCACATGAAGTATGGGCACAATGTTGGGGGTTTTTTGTTGTTGTTGCTATTGTTTTTGTTTTGTTTTCTGTTTGTTTGTTTGGTTGTTTTTTTTTTTTTGTATTTTAGGGAACAGTCTACAGGGTGTTCAGGGTCTCACTACTAGATCAAACTCCTAGTGATGCCTGTGTTTATAGCCTCCCAAGAGCTGGGATTGCAGATGCACCTCCATGCCCAGTTTCAATCCCTGTTTCAACATGCCCCAGGGGCGAAGCTGAAGCAGGCCCAGGATTGAACCTGCAGCCCCTGCGCCTGCTTGCAGGCACTTTAATCCACAGAGCTATTTGGCTGGCAAGCCTTTTTTGCTTTTTAACCTAATCAAAACCTCTTTCTGAAATGTTGGTATGTACTGGTTGCATCTTAGACTGACTGTCTCATTTTGATTTATTTTCTATTTTTAAAAGTCTCTGAGGAGGGCCTGTAAGATAGCTCAACAGACTAAGCCCCTGTGCCACATGCTGTGCCTGCCCCACCCCCAGGGCACACTGCACTCGAAGCAGAGCACCAGTGTGGTGGCTCACACTTGTAATCCCAGTTCTGGGGAGGCTGAAAACAGGAGGATCACTATGAGTCCAAGCTGTGTAGTGAGACCTGTGCCAAATATACAAATGAAAAGTTTCTGAGGAAATCATTTGTTTTGCTTTATACTTTTTACGCAGTCCTAATAAATGAAATTCAAAAAGTTCATATTTCTGTTCTGGAAAATATCTTTATATATTGCTTTAGGTCATATACTTTCAGTACCCTTTGCTTCTTCAGCTGGTACATACTAGTTTATCACTGTGAGAAAATTTTTCATTAATAATATTATCAGCCAAAAAACTTTCTAGTCAGTAGTATTATCACTTTTGGTCTTTACCCTTATTTTTTTCTTTATTATTTATTTATTTATTTTAGATTTTTTTAAATTTTTATTTTTTTTCTTGTTTCAGAACTTCTGTTTGTTTATTTATTTATTTTTATGGCCGATTCAGCCTGCCTTGAGGGCAGGGCTGGCGCAGCATGTGGTGCCAGGGATCGAACCGCGGTTCCTGTAGCCACCCAAGCTTTCCTAAGCAGGCGCTTTAGACTGCTGAGCCATCCTGCCAGGCCCCTGGTGTTTACCTTTATATTGTTAATTATTTGCTAGAAATAACACCCATGTATATGACCTTACTAACTGGGTTACTTTTCTTAAGTTGTGGCAATTTCCTTGGTAAATTTTCTGAATTCCTGATATTTGGAATGATGATTTCTGAATTTCTGAGGATGTAACATAATTAACAACTATTGACAGTT